>JADRCD010168656.1:19165-34179 GCA_019843815.1 Montemys delectorum | reverse complement strand
CTACGGGAAACGTGGGTGGGTAGAATCCTCAGGTGTAAGTGAGATCGCTATATCATATCCACTTCCTTCCAAGAGTTAGGAGAATGGTGGATAATAGGGACAGACAGCACTTAAGAGCCAGTGGGGGTAAAAGAGGAGAGGGGTAAACCAGTGTATGTAAGGTCATGAATATGGAAGTACAGCAGCTATGGTTGCCTGCAGAAGAAGCCTGTGCTAGACCAATCCAATCCACCTTGCAGCATAGACAGAGGAGGGACACACGAAGCCCACCCCTAGCTGAGGAGCTATGGACAGTTGACAACAGGTAGCAGAAGGAAAGTCAGCTCTCATTAGGAATGTGGCCCTGGCGCTCCGGTGGATGGCTTCACTCCAGTGTATGTGTGGGCAGTTATTCTCAGCAGTTTTTTTTTTTTTAAAGATATGGAGGGATATGTGAGGAGAGATCTGGAAGGAGTTGCAAGAAAGGGGAGGTAAATATGATCAAAATGTGTATACTTGCATGAAATTCTTAAAGAATAAAACGTAAACGAGTTTCTTAGTTTTCTATATCCGTGGCAAAGCACCATAAGCAAGGCAACTTATACAAGAAAAACAAGTCTTTCAGAAGACATAGGTCCAAAGGGCTAGAGTCCATGAACATTCTGAGGATAGGGCAGGGTTTCAGGGTACAAGCAGGCAAGCAAGCATGATGCTGGAGTAATAGCTGAGAGCTTACATCTCTTACATCTCCACTATAAGCAGGGGGGGGGGGAGAAAGGGAGGGGGAGGGGGGGGGGGAAGGGGGGGAGGGGGGGGGAAAGGAGGGGGGGGAGGGGGGAGATGAGAGGAGAGGAGACAGAGAGGATGCTAACTAGGGCCACATGGTCCCTTATTTTAGATTTGGTCTTCTCAGCATCCTGGGCCACTGCTGACATGGATTTTTATATAGATAGATAGATAGATAGATAGATAGATAGATAGATAGATAGATACAGAGCTGATTCTCATTCATAGTTCTTGAGTCCCTGAACACCTGAGGCCAGCACAGAGTGACACACAACTTCCTTTCCAGGGTCTGGGTTTGACTCTTCATTTCCCCACAGTGACCACGCACTGGCAATTGGAAACTTAAACTCTCTGCTGTTTTGTCTTGCTTTGACTTAAATGAGTAGTTTTGATATGAATTTAATATCTTAACTACCAACTCTCCCCTTTGTTTCTAAAGACTAAAGAAACCAACACTGCATATTTTTCTGTATTTGTGCTTTTCATGAGTATAAGCAGAGGTCACCAGGTTAGAGTCTCTGTTGCAGCAAAGTGCATGTGGTAGTGGTTCTTAATTTCTGGGTCATGATCCCTTTGGAGTTTAACAACCCTTCTACAGGGGTCACCTAAGACCATCAGAAAACACAGATTTTGCATTACAATTCATAACAGTAGTAAAATTACAGTTATAAAGTAGCAGTGAAAATAATTTTATGGTTAGGGGCAGTCACCACAACTTGAGGAACTGTATTAAAGGGTTGAACCTTAGGAAGGTTTAGAACCACTGTCATGGGTGACTCAGATACAAGTCCACTGAGAGAGTATGTGTCGAATGAAAGAGTCTAGAGTTGAAATCACTTCAAGAGAAACATGTGTCTGAAATGATGATAGTAGTCAATGAAAAGGTGATCTTATGAAGATATGTCTGAGTTTTGACTTAGAAAAATGTACATTGGGAATAGGGTTGTGAAGATATTTTAAGATTAGAAAGAACACAAATACACCTTTTTTTTTTTTGAATGGCTACACTCTTTCTAATAAACTTTCTCAGGTTTACCAGAAATTTCCACAGGCTTGTTCTGGACACACAGACTCACCTCTTGCCTCAATAGGCGTTCCGTCTGGTTTCTTGTAATGTTCTTATGGTACCATCTGGAAAAGTAGCAAAGAACACATTTTTAACTTTATATTATTTTTTTCAGTCTCCCCCACCAAAAAAAAAAAAACCTACTGGAATTCCTTCATTCTAAAGTCTTTACTTCAGAATTCAGTTTAGAAAGCTGCTACTTAAATTCAGATAAATAACAGTGTTCTGTTATATTGCCAATTTACCAAACTGAATACATTTTTTTTTCTCATTTGATGCCAAAAAAAAAAAAAATGTAGTTTATTCTACCATAGCTCACATCTCTTCTCTGGCCCATGTAGTACTTATATACAATTTTGTATGATTTAACATTTTGTAAAAGTCCATGAAAATTAAGAAGTTATCATCTTCAACAAATGCTTAGTTCTGTGAATAAACTAAAATATAGCCAAGTCCAAATCTTTCTTCCCTCTCTGGAAGTTCCTGTTTGCATGCTTTTAGAAGTGTTAGGTCTCTTTCAAAGTGAAATTCATCCTGACTTACCTAATTTTCCTAAGACACTCCTCCTTCTCCAATATGTTTAGTAATTAACAGAGTCTACAAACAAACAACCAATGTGCCTGACCCAAATTCTCTTGACGTCTATCTTACCACTGCCTGCCCTTACTCACTAAGCCACACTGGAATTCTTTTTTCCCTTAAATACTTCCTTCTACTTCCAATCCCACTGTTTTTCTCTGCATTCGATGTGTCATTGAATGACTAGCAGAACTACACACAGTAGACATAATTAAATTATATTATCGGGTAATGGCAGTGAAGGAATGGAATTGCTAGTAAGAGCAAGGATAAGATCCTGACTGTGGATGGACCGTGAGTAGCAACCTCTAGTTCCCACTGCCCTGACTTCCTGGAGACAATGGACTGTAAACTGGACCTCGGAGCCAAAATAAACCTTTCTTGAACATCAACAGGTAGTTTGACATGACCAACCTTAAGCAGTAAACACATAGTGTACAGAAAACAGAGAAGGATGGTCAAATGAAGACAGAAAGTTAGAGAAAATTTCAACATCAAAGCAAAAATATTTAGAAAGAACCTTAAATGTAACGGAATATCACCAGAAATACTGTTTTGTGGAGAGTAGAGAGAAGGAGGCAACATTGAGCAGGGACTGAGTCATCATGCATGGGCCAGAGGTGGCTCACTGAAACCCCTCTGAGTCACAGGATGGAGTTCTTTGGTACGTGCACTTCCCCTAACACCTGGTGGTGAGAAATTGACTCAAAATCAGGATGGTCAGCTATCTAAACCACAAATGACATCAAACTGAAAAATAAACAGTAGAAAAGACGAACCACAGGAAACAGGAGATGATGACGACGGATTTTAGGACAAAGGAATTGGCCACTCAAGATGGGAACTTGGGGAGAGTAACAGTGAACATTCGTTGGGCTTTTTTTTTTCTTTGTTTGTTTTTTTTTTTTGTTTGTTTGTTTTTGTTTTTTGTTTTTTTGGGGTTTTTTGTTTTTTGTTTTTTCGATACAGGGTTTCTCTGTGTAGCCCCAGCTGTCCTGGAACTCACTCTGTAGACCAGGCTAGCCTCGAACTCAGAAATCCACTTGCCTCTGCCTCCCATGTGCTGGGATTAAAGGCATGCACCATTGGGACTTTTAAGTGAATGTTACAATATTGAAGGAATTTCAAGATAGGTGTGAGATCTCTTACAGAAAGACAAAATCCCTCCTCATGAAATGAAGCAGTATTACAGACACAGGACACTAATGTGGAGAGGTAACTACCGGTTGGGTTGTAAAAATCTGTATATTAAAGGAAATAGTGATAAAGTAATGAAAAGCTGAATCTGTAAAAGGCCAAAGGTCTATGTGTGGACGGAGGAAACAACTACCTCTGTGTCTACACGGGTGATGGATTCACAGGGACACACATGAGAACTTCATGCCTCTTTGTTGGTCAAAGCTCTGTCACAATGACACAACATGTAAAGCTGTATTTGTCACTGCTGTCCTGGATAGACAGGTGCCCTGTGTGAGATAGACATAAATGAATGCTTAGCAACCCCTGCCAGTTTGGGGACAGTGTGTGGAGCTGTCCTCAGAACATCACTAGGGACACATTGCTGGCCTGCCTTCCTCCTTCAATGACTTTGGAGCCTCAGGCCACATGTCTGTCAGCCTAGATTCACAGACAGGAGCCTAGCAGGTGTGTCCTCTGAGAGGCTCCACCCAGAAGCTGACAGAAACACATGCAGAGACCCCACAGCCAACATTAGACAGAGCTCAGGAAGTCTTGTGGGAAAAGTTAGGGAAAGGATTGAAGAGCCCAGAGGGGATCTAGACCCCACAAGAAGACCAACAGGGTTAACTAACCTGAACCCTTAGGGAATCCCAGAGCCACCAGTCAAAGTGCATACAAGGACTAGACTTGGGCCCCTGCTCCTGTGTAGCAGATGTGCCACTTGGTCTTCATGTGGGTCCCTCAACAACTGGAGCAAGGGCTAACCCTGACTCTGTTGACTGCTGATGGATCCTGCCCCCCTAACAGGGGCTATCTTGTACGTTCTCAGTAGGAGCAGATGTACTTAGTCCTGCAGTAAGTTGAGGTGCCAGGATGGGTTGATTCCCCGGGAGGGACCTCCCCCTTCTCAGAGGTGAAGAGAAGGGGTAAATGGGTGGAGGGGTCTCGTGAGGGGAGACTGGGAGGAGGGGGAGGCTACGATCAGGATGTAAAGTGAACAAATAAATAAATGGAAAAAAAACTGTAAAGTGCTACTCAAAATGAGAGAAGTTCATGTAAGTTGAATTCTCAAATACATTTTCCACCTGCTATGATGTTGGATTTTAGGATTAGTATTTTACATTTATTCATCATTGTGATAAATAGCAAGTGTGAATTCATTCCACTCATCTTGTTTAAATATGAAGTAGAAGTTCGTCCATATGGAAATATCATAAGAATAACTTCAAAGTGGTCACCGGAGAGCCAGGTAAAAGCTTGTGACAAAGTCGGGGTCTTTGAGGGACTCTACTCCTTCTAAGTAATGAAGAAGTGCGATGAGGATGACTTGAGATCGGGAGCACAGTGGGAGCACCATGTTTCAGAATTTCATCCATTTACGTCATACGCTAAAACCTAGAAGGACTCCCAAGCACGGAGTAAGGTCAGGTCTTAGTTTCATTTCCCATTTCTGAGCTCAAATGCCTAACAAAATTAAGGAAAGGTTTACTTTTGGCTCCGAGGTCCAGTTTACAGTCCTCTGTCTCCAGGAAGTCAGGGCAGCGGGAACTAGAGGCTGCTGCTCACGGTCCATCCACAGTCAGGAGCTTACCCTCGCTCTCACTAGCAAGTCTGTCCCTTCACTGCCATTAAAGCCCATTTCTCTGAGATTCCAGTGTATACTAAAGACAACTGAAGCATCCAACTTCAGGGACTGACAACTACTGGATCCTTGGATCTTCCATTGGTAGACAGCTATTGTTAGACCAGCCGACCACAGCCTGAAAGCTGCTATAATCAATCCCCTTTTACATGTAAGATATTCATTCCATAAGTTCTGTTCCTCTAAAGAATCCTGACTACCACACTGGCTCAAACAGCTGCCTGGTCCTACACAGTTAGGGAGGCCCTTGCACAGGGAATGGAGCCAACCACAGTGGGTGGGTCTTCCCACCCTATTGATGGAATCCAAACAATTCTCTATAGTTGTGCCCACAGGCCAAGCTTATTTAGTCAACCGCTCATTGAGACTCTCTTCCCAGGGGATCATAGCTTGCATCAAGTTGACAATTAAAGCCATCATAGACTGTACCTTCCATATCTAGACACTTTATGCTAAACTAATACCGAATAGTGGACATTTAAAAAGCAACCAAACATATGAAACTACAGTTCAGTAGAGACAGCCCGTGTGTGTCTTACACCAAGCCTTGAGTCTCACACAAGCACACGCTCCCTAGCATTCTGATGGTGAGCCTGGATGGCTGTGGGGTAGTATGATCATGGAGCCCTCTTAGATTTCTGTGTAATGGGTAACACTCCTGTGCTCCTCAGGTTTGGATTTAGAAAGCCCATTACATCTGACAAGCTGACTTTGCTTCCCTTACTTAGCAGGGAACTGCATAGCTCTGAAAACGTCAAGGATTCAGTACAGAGGGAAAAAAGACAAATGAACAAGTTCAACTCCCAGGTAGAGGTTGGATTAGCAACACATTTAGTATTTTAAATGTTTATAAGATATAGAGTATTCTGGTTTTGCTGGTTTCAGATGCATAATTAATTCTAAACTTGTTATTTGCAGCAAGAGAGAATTTAACTCATTTGTAAATATTTGCACAGTTCGGAAAACTTAATTTCCCACATCATTTAAACATTCAACTTCCTGACATCGTTTAAAGGACTTACTACAAGTGTGCATTGCTCTGCCAATCACGTGGAGTACTTCAAGCCAGAACTGACTGTATCCAGTTTGTTAATGCAAATCAGATGTTTCAGAAAGTTAATTAAATTGGCTCATAAGTAGCACTAAATATTTAAGTACATTTCATGAATAGAACTTGAATTACAATGATTATCCTTATTTATTTAAATTTGTAAATAATTTATCAAGATTGGCCTGTTGAATGTAAAAGCTTACTGAAAATTGCGTTAGTGCAACCGTCTGGTGATAATTTGAGTGTGTGTTTAAAACAAAAGCAACCATCAATCTTTCTAAATATCAGGGTCTCCCTGGGATAGCAGAAGTCCTCCATCACCCTTCATACTACTTCCTACCACCTAGAGAGCTCATGTCACGTTCTTATACACGTCTTCCCTAACCCATCTCTTCCATCCACATCCATCATTTCCCCCTGGTTTCTCCAGTGATGTTCGACACTACTCTTTTAGAACTACAATTTAGCAACTATAATTTAGAATTTAATATATATAAAATTTTATATATATAATTGCTTTGATGTCTGTTTCCTCTGTTAACCGTAAGCCCCATTCAAACAAGGAAAGCTCTGTGTGTTCTAAATCGTATCCCCAGGGCTCAAAGCAACTGAGATCAGACTCATCCCCAGTGTACCACAAACGAGACTGAATACATAAATGCAATTCAGATGCTAAATTTACTAGGACATGCTGGCCACCTGTAAAACTAGGCAGGGTGGGACAAACTATAAAGGACCTTCCCATGATCTTCATTGTTTACAGAAATAACCATAATCACTAGATTGTATTGAATGTTACTATGTACCTACCACATGAAGTTGGAGTCCCCACTTATTAGAGCATTCAGAGACAGTAGGAAGGGTTGCCCAGAAACAAAGCACTGTAACCATGACACTATAGTTTGTACCCGATTGTATCCTGCATCTAGTTACTCCACCTATGGAGATTCTTTTGTGTAGTCATCACAAAAGTGTATGACATACATACTAAGAGCCATATAACTATTATATTCCTATGTTAATGCACCTGTTTTAAAAAGAAATAAAATTTAGTGAATCTTCCTAAAATTTGAATCATTAAAAAGCATGATTTTAAAATTCATGTAAACCGGAGCCCAGAAAAATGAAATGGAAATTCTGACCCTAGAGGTGTTCATTTGGTATCTACAGTATAGACTAGTCTAAAACCAGAGACTTGGCTTAGTCTAAACAAAGGGAGCAAAGAGCAAATGAGACGTGACAGAAAGAAATGAAGGTAGCTTCCCTGGCAGTGAGTGTCCATTCAGTCACCACCAGGCCCTTAGGCATTGTCACACGTGTCTCCTTTGATCTGCCGGAAAATCCAGACTTGAACAATGATCAAAAAAATGTTCTATTTTTCTAATTGTTCTGGGTTGGTTTTTATACAGTCTCCTTTAAACCAGGCTTGTGTTGTTGGCCAGCACACACGGGAGCAATGAGATCCCATGGGGCAGGCTTAAGTGACCATAAATGGCCAACATACTGTTTTCTAAGGGAGGTGGCGCAGTCCTCCAAAGAGGGTGGAGAGTGGAGACTGGAATCTTAAGCTAAAGGGTCAGGTCAACAGAAAGGAGATTTGAGATAGAAAAGAGTGAAAACACTTCGTGATAGAGCCGAAGAGCATGATGGGAGGGAGGGAGGGAGGGACGGAGAGCCACCGGAGCAGTCTGGGAAATCCTATCAGATGTGCCACATGCCCTGCTCTCATCTTCATCTATGCTCATAGATGGCCCTGTATACTCACCAAAACTTTTGGAATTGGAGCTATTTTAGGGAAAACTGTACTGAATCTTGCCTAAATGAGCAGCAAGGCCAATGCAGCGTCTTCCTCTGTATTTGATGTCTGGTCTCAAGAAATCCTTGACACCGCTACTCTTATCACAAACTGATGCCTGTTGTCCGCATATGCTAGTTACAAGATGAGTACCCAAAGGGAGAAGGGAGCATGAATCCCAACTGAGAATCTAACTTTATAAAAACGCAAGATGAGTCCCAGCTCTGTCAGTTTGTAGCTGTGACTTAATCTATCAAACTTACGTTCTCAACGGAAGAGTGAGAGCTACAGTCACGCCTCAGATCTCCCTACTCAAAAGTTATAATTGTTATCTAAAAAGACAGTAAGGTTTTTTAAAGCATACTTCAGGTTCTTTCAAACAATATCATTAGCCTCCCTCTTACCCTCAGCTAGTTCTAAAAACTATCAAAACAAGAACCAGCAGCTGAGAACCAGGTGGTATGGACTGTCGGGTTTATAATCTGTCATTTGGAAAAATAAATATTCTGTATAGGACACACAATAGAACACGTGTATCGGTGTATCTGAGGCATGGCCATGCCAAACAAAACAAATACAAGCTTAGGAAGGATTTTCAGAAGTAACTGTGGTTAAGAATCAGAGGTCTCTTCATTGCTAAGACTATCAAATGTGTTACTTTCTTTCTCTTTTACAAACTTGAAAACAGTCTATACTTGGTCTATACTTCAAAGTTCTCATCAGGTCTCCGATTTCCCAAGGTTAATCACAATGCAGTCTTGTTGAAGAAACTTACTCATATATTTCTAAATTGCTGAGTCTGTTTTCTGTCACATAGTTGCTCGGGATTAAGCCTTCATTCCTACAACATAACACAAAACAAAAGAACTCAAGGTGGAAGACCAGTTTGCAACATTACTGTGACAACACTTACTCAACCCGACCCCCACCCAGGGGAAGATGTAGGGAGAAACCAAAAAAAAGAAAAAAAACAAAAAAAACAAAAAACAGTTTACTCGGTACACTGCTAAACAGATAAAAATGTTTGTCCTTTCCAACTCTACCAAAACCTCTCTACAATAGATACCAAGATCCTGATTTACAAATTAACCATTTTAAGAGATTATATGACCCTATTTTCTTTTCTTTCGTTGAAATAATTTTATCATGTAACCCAGGCTGACCTTAAATTCCCAGCCACCTCAAGAGTGCTAGGGTTTCAGGCAGCTGCCACCAGGCTCAGCTCCGGTATGCCAATATGCACTTTAAAGGAAAAGTGGGTGTGATTCTGAGTTTAGACTCAACATGCCCTGTTCCCTGGGAAGGGCATTGTAGGTTGAGGATGTATAGTTCCCTGAATACAGGTTGGAATGCCTCAGATGTAAAAACAAGCAATTAGCTTTTTATTTTGCAGTTAAATGTAGAGGGCTTATGAAAACACTGCCAAAATTCTGCTTTGTCTCCTTTGGGTCCAAAAAGTACTCCATTCCCCACCCAAATAAAAGGGCCTACTAACTGACTCATCCAAATTTGAATCTAGGCTCAGCTCAACCTGGAGTATGAGAGGGTTTTGGGTGGTTAGATTAAAGTCAGGATTCTTTAGTAACTTAAGAAACAGGTTCCCACCTATCAAAAGGTGTCCCCTTACCTCTGGCAGAGGGGACAAATGGCTACCTGTGGTTGCCTATGAAAGCCCAAGACAGCCTCCAGGATCCCTTAGTATCACAAGTACCTGCTATACATTTTAAGATCCATGTTAACATCCTTCCTCCCCCAGCCCCTCCAATGCCCCTCCTCCCAAATAGATACCTGTTTGTTCTCTTGATAGAGCCAAGGTTTCCTCCACCTCTGCTATTTTCTCTGCTATTCTCACAGTACTATCTTTGTATCTATCTATCTATCTATCTATCTATCTATCTATCTATCTATCTATAGATCTATCATCTATCTACTCTCTTATTCTCTATCATCTATCAACTATCTATCTACCTATCATTTATCTATCATCCATCTATCTATCTATCTATCTATCTACCTATCATTTATCTATCATCTATCTATCTATCTATCTATCTATCTACCTATCATCTATCATCAATCTCTCCTCTGTCTTCCCTGCCCTACTGCCTCACTACCTCCACTCTTCTCTCCCACTTCCTTAGCTCTGGCCATCTCCAGTTCACTGGCCATGCTCAGTCTGCTTCCTTTTCTCTCCGATGTCTCTCATATCTACAATAAACACCAAGCCATACCATGGAGCAGTCACAGTGGCAGGTTCTTTACTGAGCCCTCTCATATACAGTCACTACTTCCAAACTGTCTGGTTCCTGCATACAACACCATTGTCCACTTAGTGGTCATTTTCCATGAGCTACGCTCATGTATTGAAATACCTGGAGTTATTTTATTAGATTTAATTTATGTGAAAGTTATCACAATTCAAGCCTTGTTCTGTAACTCACTTTTGATTTGTCAAGAACACATTTTGGTAGTCTTTTGCTCATTTCAAATGGAAGGGCGTTAAAAGAAAAAGAGAAGCCCTGCCCTTGCTGCTGACAGGTATCTGCAGCTTTCATATCTGGGGAAGGATGACCATTGCAGGGAATTAGGACTTTCTCTGTTGAGCCATACACTATAGGAATAGTCTTATTTGAGTCCAAGGACCATGTTCAAGGTTGTTTTACAGTGTTGCTTGTAACAGGGGAGGGGCCAAACTAAATCTTTATACACACTATAAAAATTAAAAATAATGGACCCAATACCTTGACACTTTCCACTTTTAGCTTAGTCACTGTGGTATCAACTGGTTGTTGTAAGTTGTCCTTGATAGATCCCCACCCTAGAGGCTGAAGCAGAATCTCTCAATGATCTCTGAGTTCCTTCGGTTCACTAGTCTAGCTAACCATCTAGCTCCAGGGGTTCCCTTTCTTGGCCTCTCTCTAGTGCTGGGGTTACAGGAGAGCCACCAGGTCCACTGGATGTTGATGTGTGCTCTGGGGACCTAAACTCCAGTCCCCACCTTTGTGAAACAATCGCTTCATGGACTGAGCCAACTCCCCAAGCCTTATTATTCCTATTCTACAAGTAAAAGCTCAGGCATGTGTTCCCCAAGACACACAGGAGCAACTGGCTGCATGGGAGAGTGAAGACAGGTGTGTCTAGTTTGAACAGTTGGCCTGAAGTTACTGTGTTCTAATATTCTCTCACAAATAGGGATGCGGAGACTGTTCTATTCTGTGCAGAGGAAACTGCTTCAAACATGGAGCGGAGGAGCCACTATGAAGGGTCTTCTTTATGTTCGGGTCTTCAGAGTTTGGGACGAGGAAACATTTGATAAGGGCTAATCCATTAGCTTACCCGAGGCGGTCTCTGGCCTTCCACCAGTGAGGATCACACCTCTCCAATATCAGATATTCTTCTGCTCTCTTCAGTGCCAAATTACAAGGCTCCCGAGGCAGGAAATCGTAAAGAGCCTTGACCTGGATTCTCTCTTCCGGAAGCTCCTGCGGTAGGGGAGGCAGCGGCTTGCGCTTTGAGGGTTGCACCCCGCCTCTATTGGACTGTAAAAACCAAGAGGTCTCTTATTGCTTCAGTCATGTGTACCAAAAACAAAAACAAAACAAAACAAAACAAAAACTCCCACAAAGAACAGGACATGAACTTCTGCCTCCATCTCTGCCTACTGTCCCAAGCTCCAACAAGGCAGAAGCCAGGACAAGCGCCGCAGACAGCTGACCACAACACAGCGCTGGGGCCCGGAACATGCTTGTCATTTTGTGACTTTGAAATCACAAGTTCTCTCCACAGCATAACCTTGGAGTTTCGAGTGGTGCTTCTTAAAAGTTTCCTTACTCTGAAACAATTTCACTTGGGAGTGATTCTTCACTTTTGAGAAGAGAAACACCCCCACCCCAATCCCTTCCCTGAGCTGTGCCCAAGCTGCTATCTCTCTGCCAGCACTCAGCTGGAAGTTAACCCTGAACTCAAGACCAGCAGAAGCCACAGTGTGGTTCCTTCTGATTGTTGTCATGTTCAAACTCTGTGTTTAAGTTTAATAGAGTAGACTAGCTTAACTGGATTTCCCCCTCACTTTCTTCTAGAACACTTATGGAGCACTTACTGTGTACCAATCATGATTCTAGCTTGGGGGCATGGTCACAAGCAGGACTTGCCTAGAGCACCTGCCTGTGTGGGGACTCCCTGTGAAAACGGCACTCACTTGATTTTTGTCCATCAGTTTGGAGAACCACGGCTTCTGACGCTGGGAATGTTTTTCTGAGAGTTCTTTGTCTCTGCTCAGGCTTAACTGTGTTCTCACCTGTCTGCCATTGAAAAGCAATCACATCACAATTATTAATAACGGGCGCATTCCTGAATCCTTAAAATTCTTTCAGAGATAAAAACAATCTGGGTATCTTTTCTTTAAAAAAAAAAAAAAAAAAAAAAAGAATTGAAATCTTCCTAGTTCCAACTCCTTCCACAGATTCTGAGCTGGAACTCTGAGGACTTTGTTTTCTGTATCCAGAGGTCAGAGAGGCTAAGTGAACTCAGAGTTGCTTTGAAATAAAGTTGCAAGACTATGTCATATGCCCAGAGTCTGGTACTTAGGAGGGTCTTAAAATTATAGTCCATCGGACAACCACTTACTCTGAGTCAGGCAGAGTGCTAAGTGCTTCTCCATTCATTTGCCTCACCTATCGTCATACGCCATTAAAAGCACAAGTGTGCACCCCAGCTCCACCATGTTATACTGTGGCCTCAGACAAAGAAAGCAAAGAGAGCAACTTCTCCAAGCCTCGGGTGTTCTTGTCTATAAAGTCAAGAATTATAAAGGAGAACACCATGGGAAAGAATAAGTGCAAACCTCACTACACAGTGCTTATCAAATGGCTGCTGGCGCGATGCCCTGAGTCCATCCTTACCCAGTCACATACCAAAGGGGTGTGACATACAAGGACGCTCGGAGTGAGTCTTATATAATTAAGACAAGATCCTTGTGCTTAATCGGAAAAAAAAAAAAGAAATACTGACTGGAACACAGACATACAAAATAAACTAGTATCAAGGGAAGGACCAAGCCGCAGCATTCTACGGGAACCCACAAAAGAATTCGAGTGTAGGCAGGAGGGGGGGAAATCAAGGATCAGGGCACCCCTACATTTTGATTTAAGTCTTTAAGAAGATGAGCTGTTGTTCACTGGGGACCGAGTGGAAAAGAGCTTTCCAGACACAAAGCAGCAGACACAGACAAGAGACTTAAGAGAGAGGAAACTGCGTTCACCCGTTTCCAAGAAATTGCCCTCAAAGCAGACTCACCTTTTCTGCACTGAACAACAGCAACAGCAGCAGCAGAGGATAGACTGGAAGGAGCTGTCTGAAAAGGAGAGCATTTTCACAGTTAGGAAGCCAGGAGTCCATGACCCTGTGTGGGCAACTCGGCCTGTGTTCCCGATAAGAACAGGGAACAATACATGGTCAGAAGCATGGGGACAACACGACCATCTTCAGAAGAAGACAAAAAACTGTCACCGAAATAGCAAAAAAGAAGTTCTGGCACCCTGACCAGTGTGGTTTCCCTTCTCAGGCTCCTCTCTCTGGCCTGGTTTCTGCATTTCCTTTATCTTGAGTGGCCAGTATACTCTATTTTCTTTGTCAATGCTACTGTTGGCTATTGGTATAGAAGAATGAGTTTCCAGAAACGGTGTTCTCCAAGGAAATGTCTTAGCAGGAGTTTTAAATTAGGTCCATCACATTTTGTGTTTGTTTGTTTGTTTGTTTTTAAAAAGAAAGCTCTGAACTTCCCTATAGATAACTGAAAAACTTTATCTGATTTTAAATTAGATCACCAGTCTCCCAGTCATATTCTTTTTCCTAGTTTCTGATTACCAAGCCATCTTTTTTGCTGTTACCCATGAGCTCATGTCTGATAATGGCTCAAGAGTATCTCTTTCCCTAAGCAAACTAATGGGCCCCTGAAGTCTTGAAAGGCCTTGCTTTCAACATTAATACACTGGCTGCTTCTGATTGAGCCTCTTACCCTGGCTGCTTATCTCCTGTGTGTATAGGCTTGCAATGCAGGTTTATCTGTAAATGAGGCCAGTCTTTTAGCTCACAGAGAACTAACAGTGAATCGACTGTGGGAGCTGAAGAGTAATAGCCCAGTACGTCTCCTGATCATGGAGTTCTCTTAACCTGCTGTGGGGGAGGGAGCTTCCATAGGCCACTTCCACATTATAATAGATAATATCTACAAACTCATTTTAGCAGTTCACCGAGCCAGACAACACTAGGCTCACAAGAGGCAGTTTGAATCACGCAAGTATCATATTCATGATCAAGAATCTAGTCTTGGGGCTGGAGCTATAGAGCTCAGTAGGCAAGAGCGCTGGTTGCTCTTCCAGAGGACAGGGTTGGATTCCCACGTAATTCACAACCATCTGTAACTTCAGTCTTGGCACATCCAGCACCCTCTTCAGGTCTCTGTGGGCATCAGACACAAACATGGTACATATACATGCAGACACAATGCCCAGATACAAATAAAATTAATTAAAATTTGAATGATAGAAAAAATTTTTTTAAAAGTCTAGTCTTGTCTTTCTTTCCTCAGGGGCTGCTAAAGCTCTCAGTTTTGTTTTGTTTTTGTTTTTGTTTTTGTTTTTCAAGAAACTAAGGCAGTATTGGGCTGGGGCCTTCACTCTTTCCAGTGACAGGCGTGGAGCCGATGGTCCACATCATGGCTCACCTTGCTGCCTCTTGTGTGGTGCTAAGTAACCATAGCAGAGGATAAAAACCTTGCCCCCATTAGAGCAGCTGATGTCAGCATGTTGGAGCTGGTAGACCTACTCCAGCAGCCAGCACCCTGTTAACTGTGTGCTCCAGCAGCCAGCACCCTGTTAACTGTGTGCTCCAGCAGCCAGCACCCTGTTAACTGTGTGCTCCAGCAGCCAGCACCCTG
>JADRCD010168656.1:0-19155 GCA_019843815.1 Montemys delectorum | reverse complement strand
AGCAGCCAGCACCCTGTTAACTGTGTGCTCCAGCAGCCAGCACCCTGGTAGCTGTGTGCTCCAGCAGCTAGCACCCTGGTAGCTGTGTGCTCCAGCAGCTAGTGAGGTTAGTGCTCCAGCAGCTAGTGTCCCAGGGGCTAGTGCTTCGAATATTGCTATAGCTTAGATCTTGACCATACCACCAAAGTCTGCAAAAGTGAAGGTCTGATTCTGCCTGTGGTATTGCTGAATTCTGCTGCGGGTGGGGAGAGGGGATGCTAAGGTGAAACTGGGCCATTGGTCATGTATTCTTGAAAGAAGTATTGGAACCTCACCCCCTTCCTTCTCTTCCTCTATTTTCCTGAAGTCAGGAGCCAAAACCAGCTTTCCTTTCTTTTAAGTTGATTAGCTTAGGCTTTTTGTTCCGGAAACAGAAAGCTGATTGCTGATTAGCATATTTTCCTCCACGATTACCCCAATTATGCCCTACACTCACATACACACATGCAAACATACACCCACGAGTGCACACACACACACACACACACACACACACACACACACACACAAACACAGATTTCCTCCAGTACATGTGTTACTATGGTCAAACTACTGTTACCTCATCTGGCTTCTTCCTATTTCTACCCTAAGTCACTTCATTTATTTTCAATACAGTGGCCAGAGTAACTTCTTTTTAAACCTGTCAGATCATGTTACTCCTTGTCTGCAAACTCCTCAGTGGCTCCCATTTCACTCAGAATTGTAGCCAATCTTCTTCTAATAGCCTGCGAAACACCCCAAGATCTGCCATCCTCTTATCCCTGTCTCTCTACCAGGCACTCGCTCACTTCCCTCAGGAGCCCAACCTCCCACAGGCAGCTTCTGGAGCATAACTGGCCAGCTGTGGGACAGGCTCTTGGCTTTGGTTCACCTACAGTGTCTTCCCTCAGGGCCTGTAGCACCATGGTCCTGCAGACCCTCCAAGCCTTTGCTGGAATCTCACCTTGTCAATGGAAGGGTGTAGCTAGCAACTATTACCGTCAGCTACATGCTTGCCTGTGAGACCTCCTACTCTGGTCTTTCTTCTGTCTTTCCTTTCATGCATTTCTCTCCTTTTAACGTACTATTTATTAATTTATTTATGTACGTACTTACTTTCTGCCTTTACTTTAGAAAGGGCACAGAGACTTTTCCCTTATATTTTTCCCTTATCTGGCTTATAGTTATTTCCTAAGAGACTAGAACAGTTCTTCAGAAATAATATATGTGATAAATACTTTTTGAATAAATGGATGGACAAGTGGATGATAAGTGGTTTGAGGGAGCACCAAATCATAAGTTCGCTCAGAACATTTTCTTGGGGGTTTGCAAATTGTAGTTAGGAACAGAGCAACTGAATACCATAAGAAACAATGAGCCTCTCATACACAGAGGATTAGATTATGAAAGTCTTTGGAGTAAAGGAAGCCCAGGCCTGAGACCTTTCTTCCTTGCAGTAATGGGTTGAAAACAGACAATAGAAGGGTACAATGCTCAATATTAAAGCACAACCAACCGCGCTTGGCCTAGAAACTTACAAGATGGCATAGCCAGTGTGCTATAGGCACTTATGACATGTTTTAATATAACTTAAAATATTTAGTATAATCAGAGCCAAGAATAGTCACTTCACATAGTTTATATGTTTGCCTCATGCTTACCAAAATGTTTAAATTTTAAAAATCTATAAATTAAAAAAATCAAATAAAATTATCATTAGGTAGGCAGATGTTCAAGAACTTTCTACATACATATGATTTTTAATGATAGATATGAACGGGCTTTATTTTTCTAATTCATCCACCTTCTTATGCTTATATGATTGCCATGCCCACTCATCTACTCCAGTAAAATCCGCAATATAGGGGGTAAAAGTTTGATTAAGGATAAGAGGTGTTATGACTTCAAAGGGAGTCTGTGCCTCCTGGGTATTCAGACAGTCCTGGCATCTCCTAACTCAGACGTGTTCCAGATTAGTCTTTCCAATCATCAACACGCTCTCTTATTTAGGCATAAAAGGTACTCCAAGAAATGATTCATAAATGGCTAAACTTATGACTAGGCATTGTCTCCTGGCCACCACAACATTCCAACATATCCTAATTTAATTCCAAGCTGTCCTTAGCTTGGAATTTCTCTCAAGGAATCTGCCTTATCAGACAGGTTGTCCTCAGAATTAGCAACAGAGGTCAAGCACATTTCTTAGGGCAGTCCCACAGAAAACAGAACTGTTTTACATACTAGAGAGTAATCAAAGGGCTTCCCTCACTTAAGGACATTAGCAGGAACTGCTAGATTGGAACTTCCTGGTGCTTATCTCCAGCAGACCCAGAGAATTAGCATGGGAATACCAAATTATCCCCAGCAGGGAGGGCGCCACTGCTCTTCTGCCCGCTTCTCACCTGGATAACTGATCCTACCAACCTTGATGTGGTGGTTACTTGCCTACAGGACTTCAGTCTTGCTCTCTGATCCTATTGACCTTGTTGTAACCCTCGCCCACCTACGTGACTCTTGTCATCTGCCCTGCTTTCTGTGTGCTATTTAAGCCTGAATTTTACCTTGTACAAATACATTCAGATTCAGCACACCCTTGTGTTGACTCTGTCTGTCATCCCCTGAATTGTTGCCCACCTGACCAGAACTCTCATCCCTCGGAAAACGGGGTCCCCGCAACGAACCCGGTCCATGGCATGTGATCTGGGGTTTTTACCTCTTCCATTACCCTCAATAAGAAATCTAGCTCATTTCTCCTTCTTAATCTTCTCATACTTGTCAGACCACTGCAGAAACCCAGGGGTCTTGGTGCGAACCATCATGGATAGCTAGTTGGCCATCCATCTGCTCCACCTGCTCAGCTCTTGTTCCATCTCCTCACTAGCATTGGATCAGCAAATCTCACATGCATGCATGCATTCACTCATGTGCTCTTACCATGACCCTGTGGAAAGGGGAGTACTTTCCAGGCATAGAATGTGAATCATAGGGAGGTTACTCCCCAGGAGAGTCAGAGAGGTACTCCACAGAGATCCAGGATCCAGAGTTAAGTTTGTACCTGGACGCTTGTGCCTGACTCTTAGATCTTTGCTACTAGTGGTCTCTTCCAGTGAAGCAGCCTTAGCCAATGGCTCTTTGTCTTTAGTATACTACTGTCCCTCATTGTCAGAGACTCCTCTGCTGGATTCTGTTGTCCACCAGTTCCCACTTCATTCCCATCCCCTACTTCCTCTCTTCTCAGACTTTGAACACTTCTGAAACGAACTCCCACTGCAATCTACTCCCTTCATTTTGTGGCTTCCTAAAGCACACACTGACTGTCCTGGCCCATGGTGCCTCATTAGGTCTCACTGTACACAGTGATTTCTTTACATGGGCTTCACCTCTCTCAGGTATCTCAACCTCTCCATTATTGTCACTGCCCACCCCATCACCCTTTATTGGGGGGAGGCTTTCCTGTGCACCCTACTTAGCACCCCTAGTGCATACAAGATGCATGTAGCAACGATGCCTCCTCCCCTTTGACACCCATGCCACTGTCACCCTATAGCTGTGAAAACCGAAACAACTCCACACACTATAAAAATGTCCCCTGGGGTAAAAGATTATCCTAAATTGAAAGCTACTGTGTTCTAAGCTCTCATGCATCCTATTCTGAGGAACTGGATCCTCCATCTTTTTCTCTTTTTTTTTCCATAGCATCCAGATCAGTGCCTGATAGTCAGAGCTCAGTAAATAACTGCTGAAGAGGGCCCGATGGGTCTTTTCACCATTGTATTAGGCCTTGGCAGTAGCCCTATCATGCAGGATCTCAACACAAACACACATAGACCATGTGTGCAGCACCATATGTTGACCATGTCCTTTGACTAGGGGATCCTGTGGGACAGTAGAGTTGAGGGGAAGCTTTGGAACCTTTAGCTAACATTTGTGTTGGGGGCCACAAGCCTAAGACTCCATCCCAGATCTACTTAAAATATACATAAAAAAAAAAAAAAAAACAAGCAAGAACTGAGAAAAGCTTATCCAAAATTACGCATCAAGGCTGGTCTGGTAGTAGTGGGTTATCATCCAGCATCAAGCACTGAATCCAGAAATGCTAAACAGAATTGTTAAAACTTCAGTTTACCCGTCATATTAGGATTTGCATACAGGGTCAGTCAAAAACATGCCCCATTCTCTTATAGAAAAAAAGATTGTCCTTGACAACTAATTAAGAGCTTCATTTGGGAATAATAAAACTCATCTTCTAGGAATCCTATTCCCAACTTCTACTAACACGCCCCTTATCACATACTTGGCAACATGTACCCAGAGCTATCACTACACCATGTGCTAACCTGAGCTAACTGATTTGGCACTCTCACACTGAGGTAGGTTCTACTACTTTATAATGTGATGGTTAATCTTCATTAGTCAACGTGACGAGGGAGAATGGTAAGGTCCTTTTTTAGGTGTGTCCTTGGAGACCTTTCTAGAGAAGATTAACTAAAGACCTAAGACCTACACTGAACACAGATGGCACCATCCCATAGGCTAAGGACCCAGACAGAGAAAGGGAGAAGGGGGGGGTAGCCAATCGTTATCATTCCTCCTTCCCTCCACTCCCTGTTGACTATGACTTCAACGGTGTTTCTCCTCTATAGCTCCAAGATTTTCTGTCCGTAGCACATGGGCACAAGCAACCAGCACTGAGCCCTTTGAAACTGTGAGCCAAGAGGAACCCTTTCTTCCTCCCTTAAGTTGCCTGTGTCAGGTATCTTGGTCGCAGCCAAGCAAAAGTAGTGAACATATATGGAGGCAACAGGACCAGTCTCAACATTACAGACAAGTACATTAATGAGAGGTTCAGTGATTTGTCCAGTCGCATAGCATCTGAGCCAGACTTTAAGCCCAGAGAGCTTCCTCAGAGCCCAGGAGTGTAACAAGAAGATGAAATGTGATTAAGACAGCAGGGAAGATGCTCCTGGTAACAGAAGTCACACTCTTCGTTTTCCCCACCAGTTTCCCTAGCACCCAGTCAACTTCTGTTCACTGTGTTGTCGCCAGACAAACTTAAAGATAAACACCAAGCAGATATGGCCTCCTCTCAAGACGGATGGAGGAAGAGGGCTGAGGAAGCCAATGGAGTCTTCAGCTCCTACAGCTCCTGTTGCTTGAGCTCTACCCAACTCCTGACTGAAATAAGATGCTTCCCTATGGGATCTGGTGGGCTCACCTCTCCTTACTATCAGGGGAGTCTCATCTGGATAAGCTCTTCAGGGCCAGAGCTGTGGTTAAAGGCACTTCTAGGTTTGTAAGCCTGACTCCTCTGCTAGTCAGGACTAACCGGGAGATTGGTACTAAGGAAGTGACTCCCGTGACCTTGGAGGTTAGCAAGCCTATGGCAGGAAGCTTAGAGAGAGGAGCTAGTTTGAGCCCAAAGGCAATCTGCAGACAGAACTCCTTCTCACTTTGGACTGTTGTTTCCCCCACCGAGGCCCTCCTTTGTAGATAAGACTAACAGTACCACACAGGACAAACCTCCTGTGAAGGTTTGTACATGCTCAGCCCAGGGAGTGGCACTATTAGAAGATGTGATCCTGTTGGAGTAGATGTGGCCTTGTTGGAGTAGGTGGGTCAACTGTGGGTGTGGGCTTTGAGACCCTCACCCTAGCTGCCTGGAAGTCAGTCTTCCACTAGCAGCCTTTAGATGAAGGCGTAGAACTCTCAGCTCCTCCTGCACCATGCCTGCCTGGATGCTGCCATGCTTCCACCTTGATGATACTGGACTGAACCTTCGAACCTATAAGATAGTTCCAATTAAATGTTGTCTTTTATAAGGCTTGCCTTGGTCATGGTGTCTGTTCACAGCAGTAAAACCCTAAGACACCTCCCTAACTTAAATCCATCCATCCATTTGAATATTAATTTCCCCCATTTTCACAGAAACGTTCAGAATATTTGAACAAATTTTATCCAGGTCCCATGCATGGCCCAGCCATGATGGCCCACAGCACTAGCAGCCACAGCACTTTGATTTGAATACAGAGCCTGATGTGTCACTCAGTGAGTGAAGTGTATGCTCTTTAACCCTAACGACCCAAGTTCAGTTCCTGGAACTGACTCTACAAGGTACCATGGCACACACATGTGTCCATACATACTCAATACAAATAAACATTGTAAACAGAGAGATACATTTTAAAACATACAACTCCGAAAGAGAAACTTCACTGTCAGCCCGCAGGCAGCACTATCTGAAAGTAGGAGAGGAGAAGAGGGTCCCTAGTTCACTGAGCCCCAGTTCGTGGCTGCATACCCCCGATACTGTGGCCTGAAAACCCAACAGCGTTCCCCCAACCTTAGCTTTTCCCCTGGAATCTGGGAGGAAGATTTTTCAAAAATACTTATTATTTCCTGATTCAGTATCAATGGCAATTACTCACCTTTATATGAAAGTTCAGCCCGCCTTGCTGTCACTTTAATTCCATAAAGGTTCTGGTCTATTACTTTGAAGCTCAAACACAGTCACTAGTCAACCAGCCAACCTCCGCCTCTTCACAGACCTGCCCCTCTGCCACCACTAACGCACACAAACAGCTGCCACCTAGCGCACCCTTGCTCAGCATGAGTTCCCAAAATGCTAGACATATTTATTCACTATTAACGTTCTTGACCAAAATTCTCCCCAGTGCAGATGCCAGTGATCATTAGATTCGAGGGACTTTCCTGCTTGTGGTATCCAGGTCTTTGGGGGTGAACTGGTAAGTGAACTGGTGAGATCCCTTCCACAGACATTCTTGAGGACAGAAGTCAGTTGATATCCTTTGACAATGAACCTGCACAGAGGAGGCTCTTGCCCATGTAGAAAATTCCCAATTTATACAAGAACTCATGTACATTAACGAGGGCCTTGGCAAGAGACACAAAATGCTTTAGGAGTGAGCAATGGCCATTTGCTTGCTCAAAGGTCTCGTGGGAAGGACACTCAGAACTGAGGATTTTTGCAGGAACCCAGCTTCCTCTCCCAGACTTATGTCTGCACTGTTCATTCCGTCTGCTTCTTATTCCCCAGCAGAGATCCTCAATGATATGTCGTTAGTAAAAAGGCATCACATCCAGACATGATCTCTATAATCCTTCCACACTGGGGACATCTCTCCCGGGCTATGTGGTACCTGGACTGTCTGTTCCCACCTCTTTTTATCTGGGATGGATGCCTGGGGGGAGGAGTGTCCTCCTCCCAGGAGGCTCCTAGCGACCACAACAGAGATTTGATTGTGAACAAGCATTCACTAAGGAGCCTTAGAGGGGATGGGTTGGTGGGGAGCAGGGTGGGGGAGGAAGCATGATTTCCCAAAGCAGTACTTATGATCACCTCTGGGCAAGCAAGACCCTAGTGATGAAAAGCCTTTGATCAAGCAGGCTGGGAAATAATCACTGTGTCCTCAGTTTCTGAGAGTTACCAGCAATGTCCCAATTTAGCTGCTGGCGTAGGCAGTGCTGAGTTTCTTCCAAATCAGTGCCTCTAAGGAGATCCACTCCTACTGAATGTGGGCTTCATAGTAACTGGCAGGTGGCTGGTGGTTTTCTCCTTAAAGAACAGGCTTAAAAATCACCCAGTTTCAGGAGCTGCCCTGAGCTAAAAAAAAAAAGGGGGGGGGGGAGTGGATAATCTTAGGTGAACCCACCCTAGAAGGCTGGGGAAAAGAAAGCTTCGGATGAGCAGAACGGATCTTTTCTGAGATAGTGTCTTTTTATATAGCTCTGTCTGTCCTTAGAACTCACCGGTTAAGTTTGAACTCCCCGGTTAAGTTTGAACTCCCCCTGCTGCTTCCGCAGTGCAGGGAGTAAAGGGGCATGCCAGGTAAATTTACTATAAACTAGGCATGGCCTCTCCCCAACTCCTCATGTCACCAGGAGAAAAACCAAACTTCTTTCTCTGCCACAAAAGCCCACCATTAGATCCAAGCTTTATGGCCATTTGGGGCAGGCACGTTTTAAACGAGGTAGTTTGGAGAGGCTCAACACTGGTAGCTTTTCTCTAGTTTCCTGGTATCAGACCAACAGCACACGTGAATGGAAAGTCAGTAGCAAGACAGAAGGAAAAGCAATAGTTTGTGGTTTTCACGTGAATGTTCGTCCAACTTTTAAAAGCTATTCTTTATTCTAAATTTGTACCCTTTATACATGTGGGGTGTTATCTTGTGATTACATCTACATACCATTTGTTTGTTTGTTTGTTTGTTTGTTAGTTTGTTTGATTACTCACTTATTGAGTCAGTCTCTCTAAGTAGACCAGGATAGTCTTGAACTTTGGACCCTTCAAATGCTGGGCAGCAGGTTCACGCCACCATACTTGATACCTTCCTAAGAAATGAAGGTCACCTGAGATACTATTTTTTCTAAATATATTAGCCAAGAAGGGAATAACTCTGTAATAGGCCCTAAACCACTTTGTTTTCTTTTGTTTTATATTAGACTGGGAAATTTTGGTTAATAGTTACACTGGGAAAGTCCACAGTAGGAGAAAAAGAGAAATGGGTCTGGGCATGGATACAGTTGGGTAGGTAAGAGTGGTTCTTAGCCTGCCCTATGCCCCAGGTTCAGTGTTGTTGGGAAAGGAGTATAAGGAAGACTCTAGAAGTCTGGGAGTCTGGATCTGGATAGAACATGAGGAGATACTCCAGCAAAGGGTGAGGAGAGGCTGTGCGTCTCCCAGCTGTAGTCAGGTCCCCTGATCAACCCCTCAAAGAAATTCCTAGAAGCAAGTGCTCCAGGATCTAGCTCTCTTATCCCTGAGCTCCATCCCCTGCCCTCGGTTGTTGTTTTGAGACAGTTTGGTGAAGGCCAAGCTGGACTGGAACGTATCTCATAGTCCAGACTGACCTCAAAAATAAGATCTTCTTACCTCTCCTGGGTATGCCCCGCTGTGTTTGCAGAAATGCTAATTCCTTCCCGTAATGAGTCCACTCGAGCTGGACTCTGCAGCCATCTTATACACAATCTCTACTCTGCCCCACACCTCAAGGTCCTGTTTCCTAGAACTGTATTGTCTGTGGGCTCACGGGTCACAGGCTCACCGATCTCACTCGGTTCCCAGCCAACTTGTGAAGTAAAGAAATGCCGGAATGAACCGCAGAGCATATGGGCGCTGGAGCACAAGCTGAGCTTCGTGCCTCTGAGTGGACAGGATGGTGGACGAGACTGGGTGAGGTGGGGTGGGGGCTCCTCAGGGGAGCTACAGGATCTGCAAATCAGCACACCAGAAGGCAGGGAAGCCTCACAGAGGTGGGTACAAACTGGCCACAACTGCCATTTTTATACAAGTTAGTTGTGGGGAAACATGACTTTATTCCAAGACAAAAGGAAACAGATATGTTGTGTTTATGCCTATTTTGGCAGTCTGTGGGTGAGAAAGAACATTGATTCCAGCAGAAACAACAGTAGTGGAAGCAAATGTTTGTCTCGGATCTGTGATACTCTCTGCCCTTGACACTACAAATCTCTCTCTCTCTCTCTCCCTCTCTCTCTCTCTCTCTCTCTCTCTCTCTCTCTCTCTCTCTCTCTCTCTCCTTTGTTCATTTCTTTCTTTCTTTCTTCCTTCCTTTCTTTCTTTTCTTTTTTCTTTCTTTTTATTTTACATACATTGGTGTTTTGCATGAGGGTGTCAGATCCCCTGGAATTGGAGTTACAGACGGTTGTGAACTGCCCTGTGGGTGCTGGGAACTGAACCAGGGTCCTTTGGAAGAATAGTCAGTGCTCTTAACTGTCGAGCCATCTCTGCAACCCCACTACAGTCATTTTCTATTTCTAGGCACAAACTCTGCCTGCACCCAATCACTTTTATGATTGCTTTGGTTTTGTGGACCAGTATGGGCTAAGGGCCCCTAAGAGCAAGTTCTCAGCACAAAGGAGATTTGCCCCAGAAGGACAAAGAGCAGCAAATAAGAGACCCAGAGAAGACAGAAGACGAAGGGGAAGGGAACAAGGTATCTGTCCTGGGGGGGGGGGGGGGATCCGCAAAGGACTGCCTCAGTAGTAAGAGGAGACAAACATGGCCCATAGGAAAAATGGCCATTTATGAAGGTAAAAGGGGAAACCCCATGTTAGAATGAGGTGTTTGATTTTAATTGGGCATGTTAATTAGGTCAGTCAAAGGGGTTTTTTGATTGCTGGACTTCAATACTTTCAGAGCTGGACCTTGGTAGTGAGCCTCAAAAGGAAGTGGCCAAATAAGGGAATAGACCCTGGGGATCTATTTAGAATGTAATCTAACAGTTTAGCAGGGCAGGGCAGAGGGAATGGGGAAGAGGGGCAAGGCCTGCCAGAGCTGTGTTTGCCATGCTTGGGCTAGCTAGAGTCCCTTCAAGTTCTGTAACAGCTCAGCAGAGCTCACTCTCTCTCTGAAGCTGCACTCACATCATGCTGGCCCAGAGCTAGAAAACCACTTCCAAGTTCACATCAATCGACAGGCACTTGATTCATGGACTCTGGATTTCCAGGGCAGCTGATGATCCAAGGAGCAGAGAGACAGCCAAGATGTATCTTTTGTGCACTGAGTCTCAGAGGTGACATCCCATTGTTTTTACATCTTCTCTCTGAGAGAAGTAAAGAGCTAAATCCGATTCCTAGGATGAGGGATTGAGCCATGCTCATGAGCATGGCTACCTGGAAGTAGTTAGCACCAGAGACCAGTCTATAGGATGCCTATCCCAGCTACCCCGATTATCCTCATATTAACTACAGTAGTAATGGGTCATTAGCTTTGCAGGGCTGGTGTGAGAGTGTTCTGGGAATGGAGAGGCCCTGGAAACACAGCATGATCAAAGGTTCTTACTGTACCCTCAGATCAAACGATGATAATGAACCCAGAAACCTGCATTTAAGCAGAACCCCAGGCATACATCAGACAAACTGGAACATAAAATTATACACACACACACACACACACACACACACACACACACGAATGAATGAATGAAATATATATGAAACATTTTTATATAGTTTTTCATTCTACTTTATAAATTGGGAACAATAAAAAGACACAAACAATAGATTAAAAGCATCCAAGAAGACGGAAAAGGGGAAAGTTCCTAATCCTTAGCTGCTGCACCAGGATCTTGGCCGCTAAGCAAATGTCTGAGTTGCTCTCATGATATCTTAGCTGCTAATTCCAACAACAGTTCACAAATGTAACCTCACTGGAGGAGTGTCCTTGGACCCCATCATTCCTTTATGATCAAAATCCCACCCTATGCAACTACCTCCTCTTCCCCTCCAGCAGCCTGTGACCCCAAGTTGCCATGGCCGCCCTTTGAATAGTCAGTGTGTTTGGTGAATGACTGGCATATTCAAATAAGCATCCTTAAGTTTAAAACACCCTGGAGGGTGCTTGGTGGGGCCTCGTCAATGGCAAACACTCATTATTTCACCCAGAAGAAAATGGAGTGGTTTAGCTATGGCTCATGGCAGAAGGAAACAGGTGATTCCTATCAGACACTGGATGGTACAGGACATTGCATTAAAACCATTCCCCGTTTTGCCCAAGGGGAAATCTAAGATCCCATAGATAACTAGCCTCCCACTTCACCCCTAGACAGACAGCTTCTGCATTTACTTGCTTTACATGTAGTCCAGCCAATCCTCTTATAACCCAGGGCCTTCTCCTAATTCTGACCTCACAGGAAATAATCAAAGCCTTTGAAAGTCCATATTCTGTGACTACTCAACGTTGTTCTACTCTTGGGGAGGTGAGCACTTGTGGCAATTCTTTGTATCTTTTTCTGTCTTGAGCTGCTTGACCTATTTCTGATAACAAGAAGCCTTTGTTTGTTGTTGTTGTTGTTTTGTCCTCAATGAATCAAAATTGTAAGTCATATTCAGGAAGGTACAACGAAAATAGCACTTGTTTAGTTCTATAAATCCTGCCAATGTCTGGGAGTCCTAAGAAAGTGCTATGGCTTAAAGATATATGTAAAACTCAGTCAGTTTTTCCTAATGCCAGCTAAAAAGAAATCAGACTTCTGACCTAACCTGGAATGACTAAGTGCTACTGATGTTTGATCCCAAGGGCATCAGAACTGAAATCAGAGATTGTCTTTTTTTTTTTTTTTTTTTTTCTTTTCTAGACCTATATACATAAGAAGCCACTCTTGAATCTTAAAGTTGACCGTGGAGGGCTTCTAGAAATTGTGCTGAAGTCTTTCAAAGCAGCTCTCAAATGAAGTTGATGTGCTGGCCAGCTTTGCCATTGTTTATTTATGATAGCTATAGGAGGAGGCAGAAAGGGAGCGCTCACGCTGCAGACTTATTCATCCAACCAAGGTGCCAATGGGAACCTGTCAAAGCTGAGGCTGAGCCAGAAGAGTCTGATCTCCTCACCCTCAACTCTAAGTTCTTTATCATTCTAGAAACAAACACATCACATTGACTGCATTTCCACACAAGCAAGTACGGGACTTTTTTTTTTTTGCTATCGCCATTTGCGTTCTCAATTCTCAAATATATAATTTTATCAGGGGACAGTAGCCATTTAAATAAGCCACAAAATACTGTCACTACATCTGAAGAAATTATTTTTAGGATTTCACAAATTCCTTGTTTTAGCAAAACCCGCTCCTAGGGTTCAAGAGTAGGCAGCACACCCCTAAACAAGCCGTGACATTAAATGGCAAAGCCCATCTTACTCACAGGAGGACAGGATCATGGCGACCCTGCTGGCTGGGCATACACAGAAGCCTTCGTTCTTCAGCTGTGCTCCACTCACAGTAACACATCTTTCAACTGAAAGCAGAGTTGGCCTGTGACGTTTCTCACAGGCAAAGTTTACCCCACCTAATTTCCTGTTCTGAAAACCTCAAGAGTGTGTGAATGACAACCCAGTGGCCTATATAAGAAACTTAAGAGCTCTGTATCCAGATAGGAAGTGTGAGCACTTCCTCACACCTACTCCGTGGGTGTGTCTAGGAAACACTTTGTAGAAATCACAGAATTTCGGTAAAAGGGACCCTCATAATGATCCAGTAAAACTGTCTTCCCTGTACAGACACTGGAATAAAGGAACAGACAAGAAGAAATTTTATTTGCCCAAGGGCTCAAACTGGTACAGGGAAAAGCCGGATTCTAGGATCATGAATATCCAAACTAGGATGTTTGGTCCTCTGATTTAGGACTGACTCCAGAGACCTGACTTGGGATTAGGGGAGAATCTAAAGATCTGTGTAAAAGGCTGACTGAAGCTAGGTGTGGTAGCAAAAGCCTTTAATCCCAGCACTCTGGGAGGTGGAGGCAAGTGAATACAAGGCCAGCCTGGTCTACATAGAGAGTGCAAAGACAGCCAGGGTTACATAGAGAAACCTTGACAGAAAGAGAAAGAAAGAGAAAGAGAAAGACATATATATAGAGAGAGAGACAGAGACAGAGACAGAGAGAGACAAGAAAGGCAGAGAGAGAGATGTTTTCCCATAGAAAGTATTTGTATGGGTTAGGAAAATGGCTCAGTGGGCAAACTGTTTAATACAGAAGTATAAGGACCCAAGTTCAGAGCCAAAAACCTCACATAATAGACAAGTCGGCATGGAATCCCACCAGTAAACCAAGGGCTTGGGAGGTGGAGACAAGAGATCCTGAGGGCAAACTGGCAAGCTAGACTAGCCAAATTAACCAGCTCTGAGTTCACTGAGAGATTCTACCTCACTAGACATGGTGGGAAGCAATCAAAGAAGACACACAGCATCAACTCTGGCCTCCATATGCACACAGGCACATACACATGTACACATGTATCCATCCTACCCTGCCCAAGACCTACATATGATAAAAAAGTATTTCAAACTGTTCACACAGGAACTCAACCCTTCTTTCAACTTTCCTGAGCACCCCCTGGTTCCTCTCAGAGCTCATCCAGATAAAAGGAGAAGACAGGTGGGGCATGACAGCAAGAGTAAGGCATACTTGCATATCGCCGGCCGCTTGAAGGAGATATCTGTTGATTATAAAGTGTGTGTGGTTTGGTGCTGTGGGGAGTTGGAAGAAATATGGCATATTATGACAAGAATATTTCACTTTTATCCATTATAAAAGGAATGAGCTTAGTCTTCAGCACGACTTTCAACATGGCGGCACAGGCTCCTGGCCAGACAGGTGGGTCTCTGAGGTCGGAGGGAAGCCAGCTCCAGCCTGTGTGCTCACCACATGCTCCAGCCTAGAAGAGATTACAGGGGCTACTTCCTCAAATACCAAGGACAGTGTGTTGGATAGGAAATGGTTTCTACTGATGGGAACTGTGTTACTTCTCCCAAAAGCTCGTGAGGAAAAGGAAACAGCAAGCGAAACCCACTCAGAGAAACTGGACGTTAGGGTCTGGTGCAAGGCTGGGATGGAGACGTTCACTAATCCAGAGATTCCAAGTCCAGCCAGGCTTCTCGAAAAACACATGGCAGCTTGAAACACTCTCTCCCTAGGTCCCTTGGCAGCATCCTGGACTCCCACAGGTAAGCCATTCTGGGGACCTACTTGTGTGAAATACCTCCTGGTTCTAACACCTCTGGTCCAGAGCCCAGCGCTTTAACAGGAGTGTCTACAACGTCCTGGAAACATTCTTAGGCCTCTTGAGGTAACGAACTCTGTCATGAAAATTCCCACCTAATTCTAATCAGCTCTGAGCACGATGGTCAGGGTCAGATAGTTCATCATAGGCCATGCTGTGGCTCAAAAGGGGCAGACATTTCTATTTGTACGAGTCTACTTGTGAGTCAAGTCATCTAGCAGCTAAAGGACTCAGGCAGTCTTCTCTTCAGAAAGCTGTGTTTGATCCTCGGGTAAGACAGAACTGGCAGCTGTCAGATTTAGGGCTAAACATCCTCTAATCTTAAAAATTCCAATTAAAGGCGGGTCTCTGCAAGTTGGAGGATAGGATGGTCTACATAGTGAGACCCTGTCTCAGAAAACAAAAACAACAAAAATTTCAGCTAAAGAGATAAACGTATGTTCCTTATAAATATATAACTTTATATATTATATGTATTTACAATATATACAGTATACAAATTTTTAAACATACTACTAAGAACAGGTTTGGAAAGAGATGTTTTCAAAACAGAGGATTACTATGAATCCACGTGGGTTCCTGCTTTATCTATAACTCAGTGGTAGACAACACTCCAGGCCCAGGTTTACGTAGAGGCCAAAAGGTATAAAGAGATGCTGGGACATGGCCCGTCCCCATCACAAACACCCTGGCTCTCTGCTAGCACCAGCTAGCATAGCCCCATGTTCATCTCTTGAGGCCTGGGCACAGTGCATGGCTGGCAGAGTGCATGGCTGGCACCCTTGAAGGAATGAGCAAAATGAGTGCTTCAAGTCTCCAGCTCTGAGAGACCACCTGTGCAGCCTGCAAAAATGGCCACCGAGCTAAGTAAGGGTGGATCAGAAGCAGACACGTTGGAGCTCCCACGTTGTAAGTAGCGCAGTCTATCCTCCCAGGTGCCAAGTGAATTGCATTCCGCTGGCACTCGCCCCTTCTTCCTCTTGCCTTGGGAACTGGGGCCACCATTTATCTTCCAAAAGTTTCTTCGCATTCAGCGAGCTCATCTATCGTACGCAGCAAGTCTTCAAACGAAGGCCTTCCCTCGGGTCTCTACAGTTAAAAGTCGAAGAGACTTTGTGAGTTTCAGGAGCCGCTCCCCAGAAAATTCTCACTGCTCAAATCCTGCAGAACACTGCAGAGGCAAGACTCTTGGGGAATGGGGAGGCACAGGATGACCTCTCTTTGCTCTAACCAACCCCACAGCTGCTGGGTTCCTTTCTGAGTCCCTGTCTTACTCATCTTGAGGGCCCTCTGTGACACCCCCACCCCCACCCCATCCCCTCTTCAGCTAACCTCATTTCCCACAAACTTCAGACTAAGCTCCACCCTCGGTCGGGTAGGCACACCATGTTTATAACCAAATCCTCCGCTTCCCTCTCACGGCTCTCCCTGCTACCACTTCCTGCCAAGTCAGCCTCTGTGCACCCCAGTCAGTGCTGGTGGGAGGTGTTATAGCAAGCGATGGCTCTGGCGCTGGATGAACCTCTGATGCCCTGTAGGTAAGTGGCCCCGGGGCAAGTGTCACCCTCATGAGACTTATGGACGCAGAACAAAACATCTATGCCTCAAAGGGTTTCTCGGAAAGCAGAATCTAAATGACTAGCTATGAAATATTTGTGCCCTGCAGTCTTTCAAGGGTCTCTCTGGGGTTTAATGTCCTCTACGGAGGTGACATCTCAATGTTTCTAGAGATTAAATAAGATACCTAGAGACAATGAGTTCAACGAAGAGCCCTCCTCTAGAAAGTGAACCTTTCAACCCCACAGTTCCCGCACAGAGAGGAGAGAAACAGCCTCTCCAGGTTTATTCCTAAGGACCTGCCATGGAGGGGTTCCCGCTTGGGAGGGAAGCGTCAGCCTGCATCTAGGAAGCTAACTATTAGCATTGTCCGTGTCTCCAGATTGTTCTCAACATTCAGCACCAAGACAAAGCTTCCTGCTAGAGTTTGGCATCCCTGGGCAGGAGCCAAACCCTCGCTGGGCTGCAAGAACTGTACCTTCCCCATCCACTGGGCTCAACTATGGATCGTTTCTACAGACCAGAAGACAGCACAAAGGAACAGCCATACCTCTTGCCAGCACCTCAGCATCACCTCATACAAATATTTGGAAGCCAACTTTGGCCGGTGGAGTCGGTGGCCTCGAGTAACCATGGTTACCACTTCGTAATTGGTGTTCTTCTCAAAGGGCATCCTGCCTTCTGTGAACACTTCCCACATTAACACACCTATGAAAAACGATAAGGTTACTCAACTGACGTGTCCGCTTCCTCTTCAGAGGGGAGAGAGGGGAAGAGACATGCATTGTGGGCCTTACCAAACGACCAGACGTCTGACTTGCTGCTAAAGCGGCTGTAATTAAACACTTCCGGGGGACACCACTTCACAGGGAACTTGGCGCCAGAGGAACTTGTGTACTGATCGTCCAGAACGTACCTAGGATGAGACACGTCGTGGGTCACACCTTTGCACGTCAGACGTGAACTTTCATTTTCCCCCTTACAAAGGCAGACCAAGACAGTAACTGAAGTCTACCACCCATGTGCCTGGCTGAATCAAAACGTTCAGCACATTGCCTTGACTGGTGCTGTCTGTCTAGCGCCTCGAAGTGGCTTAAGAACCTGAGAAGGTGACTTAGTGTGTGGACTTTTATTGCTCTGCTGTTTATCTTTCTTTCTTTTGAGGTAACAGAGGCAGAATACCATACAACTGTTGCAAATTTTTGGGGTATATGACTTTATTCTCTGAACAAAACTTTATCCAAAGGTCCTGTATGCAAAATATCTAAAGAACAGCTGCTTACAGGAAGTGGTAACAAGTAACTAGAGCCTTAGCCCCTCAATTTAAAGCTACAGCATATGCAAACAGTGAGAGCACAGCAAATCACTGAGATCAGAGGCAAAAAGAAGTATAAGAAGATGGTAATATACCATATTTATATATCAGAATACTATCGCTATACACACACATATACTTACATACTCAAACCACACTTTATTATTTTTCTATCTAAACATATACAGATCCGTCCAGAAGGACACATGGAAATTGTGACATTGAGCACTTCTAGGGAGAATCTTTGATGAGTGACAGATGCGAGGACCTCAGCCCCTTTGCTGTATATGCAGCAGGTATTTATCGGAGGGATTATTACTGCATTACATATTTATATGAAGTTAATGCTAAAGCTGCCAGGGGCAGAGATTCAAATGAGCACACCGACTTCCTCTTGTCCAGACGAGGATGGTATGTGGTGGACAAGGCCACCTTGGGCTGGTTCAAACAGCTGTCAGTCAGAGAAGTCTGAATTTAGTGCAGAAAGAGTAGTTCTACAAGGACTGGTAGAGGGCTACCAACTTTGTGCAAGCCAAATATATGAAGAGTGGCTGTAAGACAGTGCAGGGCTCCCCGTCAGGGGCTAAACACCTTTACCTACAGCACACAGAGAGAACTGGGTTACCAATCAGGGCTTCGAGAGCCAGAGGCTGCTAATGATAGCGTTCAGGCCTCCAGAGGTCAGCATCATCTTGGGAGCTGATCTTGGCCCGAGGACCGAACATTTCTCTGACTTCTTGACTGCTCTTAGCCCTGCCTCTGGACCAGCTTCCTTGGCCCTCTTCTGGTTCCCTGGGGCAAGTCACACTAGTCCCAGACTTCAGGTGGCACCACTCGGGCTCTACTCAATGTTCTCATAAAAGAAAAGCCTTTCTGGTCACCGGATCTCCAATGGCTGTCTCCACCCCACTCCCAAGTTAGCGCTTTCACAGAAGGCAGCAGACTTTTCCCGAGGAAGACCAGGTAATACAGAGCATTTCAGATTCTGCAGGGCACAACATCCTTGTGACAGCTCAAGGTTTTGCCTCTGCGGTGTAAAAGTGACCACAGACAGTATCCAGAGTTGATCAAGACTGCAAGTCTCAATAACGCTATGGTTTTTTTTTTTAATGGGTGGAGACTTAAATTTCAGATAATTCTTGGGTATTCTGATATACTTTTAGTCTCTTCTTAACTGTTTTTTTAAGCAAAAAAGGCTATCCCTGACTTACCAGATGCACAAAAAGGTACAGGTTGGACCGACAGGCCACGGTTTGCTGACCACCCCCTGCTCTGTCACAGTCATTTTCTCCAGGTCTATGTATCTCCTCTCCCCAGTGTTTACACTACATGCGGGCTTGCCCTTCAGTTTACTCACTGCTGGGGCTCACAGGGTTAGGCTCATCACACAGTAGACAGCTGATTGTTAATATATGCATGACCCAGTGGACAGAGGGAAAGGGAAGGACAGACAAAAGTCTTCTCCTTAAAAATCTATCCTAACAGCAGTAAAAGTACGAAAACTAAAAGGTTAAAAACATTGCAAACAAGGACACACTGAGCACTGGACCACCAACATATTCCAGAAGAGATTAATGAGCCAGCAAGTGGGCAAGAGGAAGGGAGAGAAAGAGAGGGAGGGAGAAAGAGATACAGAGAGAGAGAGAGAGACAGAGAGAGAGAAAGAGAGGGAGAAATAGACAGAGAGAGAGAGAGAGAGAGAGAGAGAGAGAGAGAGAGAGAGAAAGATTTA
>JADRCD010168655.1:0-22674 GCA_019843815.1 Montemys delectorum | reverse complement strand
TATCTATCTATCTATCTATCTATCTATCTATCTATCTATCTATCTATTCCTTTCTCCATTTTGCCCTATCTTTTTTTTTTTTTTTTTTTTTGCTTTTTCCGAGACAAGGTTTCTCTGTATAGCCCCGGCTGTCCTGGAATTCACTCTGTAGACCAGGCTGACCTGGTCCGAACTCAGAAATCCGCCTGCCTCTGCCTCCCAAGCGCTAGGATTATAGGCGTGTGCCACCACCACCCGGCCTGCCTTATCTTATATGAGTTGGAATGTTTACATTTTTATAGCAGGCTGGTTGGAAGAGCAGAAGTCTGTCAGCTTTCTAGGAGCCTGCACTCCCCACGTTCTGAGCACCTTGGCTCCCTGTCTGGTGGATGCTCTACTTAAGAGCAGGCACAGTCCCTTGTCTGCACTGAGTTAGTCTTTTCTTTCTTTGTCAGAGAAGAACATCCAGGGCTTGGATCATTATATGGGGGAAAGAACTTTGGACATCTATGTATGTTAGAGTTAGACCAATTAATATTAAGGGAAGTAAAAGAGACGGGTTGTTGGCATTCTTGTGTTTTTTCTCTGTGCTTGAGTTAAAGGAAATCATTTTGATATATATTTAGGTATGGAAAATCAGTGGAGAAATAAATGTTGAGAAATAAGAAAAATCTGTTCTTACTGAAAAGTTTAGTGATTTATATGTAAAGAAGCATACATTCATACTTACATGAGCAAATGTAACATATTGGTTACAGATTAGACCAATCTTGGAAAGATGCTGGTAAATGCTGGAAATTATGGCTAAAATGCTGGAAAGATGTGGTAAAGGATGACAAATAGAAGCCATTTTAGAATTACTATGAGGAAAAGAATAAAAAAATGTTTTATTTAAATAAGAGAACATTTTTATTTTTACTTTCAAGGAAATAATACATTTTTAAAATATCCAGGTAATTTCTGGGCAGTGGTGCATGACTCTAATCTCAGCACTTGGGAGGCAGAGGCAAGGCCAGCCTTGAAAAACCAAACCACCAACGAACAAACGAACGAACGAACCAACCAACCAGCCAGTCAGCCAGCCAGCCAGCCAGCCAGCCAACCAACCAACCAACCAAATCCAGGCAATTACTATCACTTTGGTCACAGTTTTATTTTCAGAAGACATTTACTTAGGGCTTAGTGAAGTCAGGAGAGGTTTCATGAGCTATTTTCAGTTTTCTGAGAATTTGTTTACATAGAATATTACTTTGAAAAGCTGAGTATAATTAACTTGCTGGGAGGCATGTATTAAAACATGTTGATAAATACTTTCTTTTTAAAGTTAATCTGATTTGAAGATAGCTTGAGGTTTAAAAAATAAAATAGGAAATAAATGTAGCTTTTGATTCAATACAGCTTTCCACCAAGCATTGTGCCTGTTCACATTTATTTCCACTTTATCTCCACTTCAGGCTTTGTGTCATGGTCTATTACTAATGCAGCTCCTGGACCACCATCCCATCATCAGGTTCCCAAGTGCATCCTTTTCTTTGTTCAGGCTGTGTTGTCATCCTTTTATGTCTTAATGCCTTATGGACATTAGTCGTATTGGGAGGATATTGTAAAACAACCTTCCTGACTGAACTCCAATAACCTCCTTTCCCATCTCAATTCTTCCTTTAGAATTAGGAGTAAACACTGAAGGGTTCAGGTGTGTCTGTCCTGAGTCCAGAGCTGTGGTAGGTGTGGAGGTGAAAGGAGATGATTGCCTGCCTATTTTCCAGGAGCTCCTGGCCTTTCATCCAGGCTCCAGGTGAATCTTGCTTACTCCCTCCTTGTCAGCCTCTATGTAGCCTCTCCTTGCTTTTTGGCTTATGTCCTGCCCTTCCTCCTTGTGTTTTGTTATCAAGCCAATGTTTTTCTTTGTAACTCTAGCCAATGCAATGTGTAACTCAATTCTTAGGTAGACTTCTGAACTAAAGAAAAGCAATTTAAAATAGTCAATTAATTTTATTGCCTAAATTACTCAGTCACAAGCAACAATGAAATGGAGATCACATATACATATTATTATCTGAGGAGTTAATTGGACACAACCAGGACCCCCTTAGTTTCTTGATTAATTTAAAAAATTACTTATAATTAATTGGCAAGTTATTTTTAGCCTTTTGAAAGTTATATAACTATAATCATCTTTGAAAACAGCACAGGGGACCATTTATAAGTTGATGGCAGATTCATGTGTCTTAAGAATTATTTTGAAAGAAGTATTAGAATTTAGACTTAGAATAATCCCAATTTTGCCTGGATAAAAGACAAAAAATATTATTTACCGACCCCCAGAAACACCAAGATTTGACATAGCTTATCTCTAAGAAATTGGAATTTCAGATCTGCCAAAACAAAAAATACAGAAGTGCTATAAAACTAAAATACTTCTCTAGATCAATACAATGATTTCATTTTTCAGAAACATCCAAACCCTACTCTAATTTCCTGAGGAAACTCTGTGTTTCTTTCCTCTCATGTCCACTGAATCCCAAAGAAAGAAATCTAGAAAAAAAAATAGGAAAGAAAGCAAATGAAAAAGCAAAGAAAAAGCCATTGTAGATGTGCTTTCCAGAGACAAGAAATATTAAACATTGATTGTTAAATAATGAGTACTTTTAATCTTAAAAGTTCCCCAGCCTTAACCCTTATCTTCTCTAATTAAGCTTTTCTTTTTCCTAAACTCATCCTATATCTAGGTGAATCCTATTTTTCCTCTCCTTAGTGCTCAGCTGATATTTTTATTGCTTGTTTAAAGCACAGAGGATTACAACTACATGTGATGTAAATAAGATTTTCTGAGATGTTCTTGATGTGTAACCACCACTTATAGCAGTGTGTAGTGAAAGAGTACTTTTTAAGACTAATAGATAGCTTGCTTTGTTATAGATAACATTAAGCTGGAAAATCCTTGATAACAGATGCTCATGGGGGCTATAGCCATCATTATTAATACTATATTCTATTATTATTCTATTCAGAATACGGGCTTTGAAGATTTTTATGACCGTAGAGCTCAAATTGTTATGAAAGTGGTAGTCAACCACTATATCTTTTTTAACACATGAAGGACCTACATAATTATTCTAGCTTGGAAATAAATTCTAATTAGCTCATGACAATTGCTTGAATTAAATATTACTTATGTCCTTCAGGAGGTTTGTTATTTTGGGCCATGGAAATCTTCAATTCGATTAACTACTTCCTAACTGGGTAGGAGTTGGCCTGCTTCATTTCTATCAGCTGGTCTACAGCTCTGAATCTTAGTATCCCACTCACTATGAAGTTTTGCCCTCCAGCATTTTTTTCAAGGTATCCTTTACCTCTGTGTTTCTCAGGCTATAGATGAGAGGGTTAAGCATGGGAATCACAAGACTATAAAACACAGAGATTACTTTGCTATACCTCCACGAATTCCCTGTTTTTGGTTGCCGCATGTACATGAAAAATAATGTTCCATAGAAGATGGTGACCACAGTGAGGTGGGAGGCACAGGTTGAGAATGCTTTACACTTTCCCTGAGAAGACTCAATTTTTGTAACAGACACTAGGATGCAGATGTAGGAGATGAGGATGGTCATGAGGGATCCAGTGAGATTCACTGCTGAGAAGATCAGGAGCTGCCTCTCTTTGTTGTGGGTGTCAGAGCAGGAGAGGGCAAGGAGAGGGGGGTCAGCACAGTAGAAGTGGTGGATCACATTGGAATTGCAGAAAGACAGCTGGAAAGTCAGTACTGTCTGTACCACAGAGTTCAGGAAGCCATAGGTGTAGACTCCTATCACTAGCTCCTTGCAGACTCGCTGGGTCATGATGGCTGTGTAGGTCAGAGGATTACAGATGGCCATGTAACGATCATAGGCCATCGTGGCCAAGATGAAACATTCAGTAGTAGCAAAAGCACTGGAGAAGTACAGCTGAGCAAAACAGCCTGAAAAGGAGATGGTTTTTTTCTTCACCAATAAATTTTGCAGCATTTTTGGCCCAATGGAAGATGAATAACAGAGATCAATGAAAGCCAGGTGGCTGAGGAAATAGTACATGGGTGTGTGAAGCCGGGAGTCCGCCTTGATGAGCAAGATCATGCCAAGGTTTCCTACCAGGGTAATGAGATAAATCATCAAGAACACCACAAAGAGGGGGAGCTGAAGCTCAGGGCGATCTGTGAATCCCATGAGGACAAATTCTGTGACTGTGGTACGATTGCCTCTTGCCATTTTGTTCTCTTACCTAGTGTGTAGAGAAGAAATATGCTTAAAAATGATCAGATGCTTAAAAATACAAGTCCCTTGTGTCTCAATACTAAATTCAGATGACAAAAAAAAAATTAAGCATTTCGTACAGTCCCAAACAATTCGAGCTCATTTCTTTTAGGAGGCATGGCATGAGTTTCCTAGGCTCTATTTTCAAGTTTATAGTAGTCTTCAGTTTAATTCTAGGACCAGACAGCATATCAGATTCTGGTATGAAGAGTGGGTACCATAGTTCTCTTGCTTTTGGGGGTCTACTGCAAGGACTAACAAAGCATTATTTCACAAAGGAGAATGACCTATGGACGATTAGAGATTTACTGAATACTTAGGACACAGGTGGGAGAGACTGAATGTGGAAGATGGGAACAGGAGATGATTCATTCATTGACTGACCCACAGGTCAAATATCCACTGTCAATCTTCGTTATTCCAGACACTATGCAAAATGGAGTTGACATGAAGATGAGTAAAAGTTTGTCTGCTGAGAGGGTACTCACAGGCTGGTACGTAAGTAATGAAAAACAGGTGTGTAAGTAATTAGTCACAATTCAGTGTGGATAATGCTTTTTGTCATTATGATTTCTGTTGCTTTGATGAAACATTATGTCTAAAAGCAACTTGTGGAGGGAAGGGTTTATTTCATCTCACAGCTTGTAATTCATCACCAAGGGAATTCAGGGCAGTAACCAGCATCAGGAATGATGGAGAAGCCATGGAAGAATACTGTTTACTGGCTTGACTTCCATGGCTTGCTTAGTTTGCTATCTTATACCATCTAGGATCACAGCCCAGGGATGGCATTGCATATAGCTGGCTGCATCCTCCACATTAATCATTAGTCCCATAGTGCTATAAAGGGAATGACGTTTCACATCAACCTGCCTTCTGGAAGAGTGTTGTGTATGGAAGGAGGATCAACAGTTTTGAGGAGATATGAATTATCTGGGAAGGATATTAACACAATATAATATTGAAACATTGGTGAACTCTTCATGAAAAAGAAACCAGTCTGTTTTCTGCTCTGCTGTTAATATAACTGCTTAATGATGCTTATGGATGGATATGAATGTATACACATCTCTTTCTGCATAGATGAGATCATGGTTTTATGATCCTTTACAAGCCTCAACAATTATGTCATGCCATTTCTTCTCATAGCTATGTTGTGATTTAATTAATTCCCTCTAATTAGAAATATTTCCACTCAATTTAGTAAATATACACTTCTGGGCTCCACTTAGGACCATGTGGCATGCCTGGCGCTGGGGTGAAAGGCTTAAATTTTGTAATTTACAAGTCCTTTCATTATCTTATTTCAAATAAACTTGGGAATATGTATAAATCATGACCACTGGTAGTGGATTTGGGTCAAAATGTGCATATTTTTCCCTTTAATAGTGTCCAACAAATTAATTCAACTCTTTGATATACATATAAAGCTTAGTTTTCAGTTCTGAAAAATGTGTAATTTAAAGTTGCTACTTTTTTTTGTGACAAGCAGTCACAAATAAAAGTCACACACAAGTTTAAATAGTGTATGCTGAATCTTTTTCAGTTTGGATTCTGGTTTTTGTGACATGATTTATAAACACTTCCCAACTTAATATTACTAAAATTATCTCTTGCTTTAAAGATTCTAGGTTTTTATTAGGTTTCATTATTACACTGCAGTCTTTGACATGCTTATAATTAAATTTTGATATGGGAATGAGGTAATTAGTTCTTTCTTTGCTTCTCCGAGTGGCTGGCCAAGGGCTCTACTATGACTGATGGTCTTATTTTACTGGTGACTCTGTTGGTTTGAAGATCAAGCCTATGGTGTACTAAACACACTTTCACTGCTTGCATCAGTTTCCAATTCTTTTCAGCATCTTCTAGACTTAAGACTAAATATGAAATATAATAGAGTTCATTTTGAATATAATAGAGTTCATTTTGAATATAATAGAGTAACATAGTTTCTGGCTTGCTCATAAATAAATGAATTTTATCATGATTTTTTTTTATCAAGTAAAAAAACCTTGTTTGCACTCAGATACTTTAGGTAGAACGGACATGTTAATTTGGGAAGAATTGTTTTTTTTTTTTTTTTTTGAGATCTTCTTTTCTGAAGGTAGGCTATTTATTGCATTCATCAAAGATTTTGACAATAGGGTTTTAATGACTCAAACATTTCAAATACATTCCTTTAAATTTTATTCTTAGGTGTTTTGCCATTTTTGGTCATGATTGTAAATGAAACATTATTCTTCATTTTGTGGCTTGTTTAACTATTTTTTACATATGGGCAAGCTACTGACTTTTGTGAATTAATTTTATAGCTATCCTCTTTAACATATCATTTACAAATCAATTTTAGTTGAGTCTTATGAAATTTCCAAATACACATTTATATACTATGAAAAAGATACAACTTCTTCCTTGTTTTCTATGGAGTGTCTCTCTTTCCTTTCCTGTGTCTACTTGTGTAGGCCTGTACCTTCACAGTGATGTTAAAATATAGTGACAAGGGTAGAAATTTCCATCCTCTCTAAGAGTGGTTCAGAATTACAAAGGGCAATCCTTGGCACTGTAGACTGAGGGAATTACAGACATAAAACTACCCAGGTAAGAAGGACTACACATCCATAACTTCAAAGTCAAAGTTAAGAGCATGGTTTCTGGGCCCAAGCTATCCTTTGACTTTTGCAGAGCTAGGGCAAGCATAATAAATGCAGATCCACATATCTGCATGTAACAAAGAATTTGTAGATGCTGGCAGAGGCCAGAGGTTGTGGATCCCCCTGGCACTGGAATTCCGCATAGGTTGTTGTGAACTATTTGAAATGGGTGTTAGGACTGAACTTTGGCTATCTGCAAGAGCTCTTAAACTCTGACTCCATCATTCTATTCACTAAATATCCCATTTTGGTTTATGATCTGTAGGTTGTAGGCAGCTTTTAATATTAACTTTTAAAATTAATTAGCAAGAACATACAAAGTGCCCTAGAGAAAGGGTAGAAAAAAAGGAAGTGTATTAACTAGAGGAAAATGGATCAAGAGCTTGTTCCATATACCCTGAGCATGTTTAGGAGACAAGGGACATCTTATTTGGAGGAATAAATTCATATGTGAGGAATAAATTCATATATCTGAGATAGTGGGCAGCAAACTGGATGTTTAGGAGTATGACATATTGTGAAGAACTGTGAAAACCAAGAAGAGTGAATGACTCAGTCAGCAGTGAGAATGGACTCATTGCACACTTGCACTGAGGAAATTACTTGACTGTCATTCTGTATTCAGAGATTCAATTTGGCATTGCATGGATGATTTGAAGAGGGAGGGTGAGCACCATCAGCAGGGACACAGCTAGAATACCTTCTATGTAAGAGGCATAAGGATTTAAATTGGGGGAAATGATAGAAATGAAGAAGAAGACAATAAGAGATGGCTCAAAATAGAGTCTATATCTCTTGGCAACTGACTGACTACAGTTTAATTTTTACCATGTTTTCTTCCTAAGACGATCTAATACATTGAAATACACACATGCATATACACAGAAACACACACACACACACACACACACACACACACACACACACACACACACAGCTATTTCCACAAACTCACCAACATAAACATCATTTAATTCAAGGATAGAGAATGTGATTGAGAGATGGAAGGAAGCAGATATCTTAGTGTATTGCCTAATCATATTGCTGTAGATAGTTTTAGTAGAAGCAGGAAGTCTACACAAGTAGTGAAATCAGAGGAAGAATGCTGGATGCAGTGTGAAGGGATGGATTATTACACCGTAGCTGACAATGCTGGTATAGGAGCCAGTGAGGTTTGGGTGAATGGTTGAAATCACACATGGAGAGAGAAATGGGTAAAAATCAGATTCATACAGGGAAAGAGAAATGAGATTTGAGGGCTGATTTTGCCTTTAAAAGCTGACCAGAAGAGTATGTAGGGAGAAAGAGTGCCTCAAGATCTTCAATCTAGCTCCTATCTGGGGATAGTGGAGAGCCTTTGAACACAGGCATTCCTGACATCACTGACTTAGGGTAGTTGTGACTTGTCATGATATGGTCTCTGTACTCTTAATTATAGCTTCGCTTGAGATCAAAATAACCTTGGGATTATCAGGTATCACAATTAACCTATTTTACTGTGGCTGGTAAAAATGCTTGTTGAAAATTCTGTGGAGTAACAAAATGTCTGTTTGGATTCATTTCTGGAGTTGATCAAATTTTCCCACTGGGATTCAAACTATAACAGTACCTACTCTGAATAGATATAATGGGGTTTAGAACTCTTAAAAGAGCCCAGGAGCTAGTGTACAGACCACAGCTTTATTTAATGGTTCTTGCTTCATAGAGATTTTTACCATTGACTCCTGTGAATATGACATACTGCTTTTCTGTAGAGTTTCACAAATGCTGTTAAGGCATGCTAGCTTGAACGTTTAAAGTCCTATTAGCTAAGTATTTATTAATCATTAATTGTACTAAAATATTATTCTCTACTCTTGCAAACTTCACTTAAATTAATATTTAAATTTGAGAATTACTACAGCATCAGCTTTTAGTTTACCGGTGTTTAAATTATAGATAGAGCTAATGATAAGTTTCAGAAATAAAAAATAACCAATCTCAGTAAATATTTGAACTTTAATTTTCCATCTAAGAGAAAATTTGTAGTTTTCTTTAAGAAGAAAGTATTCATGAGATTCTGTTAATAGTCAAATTTGATAATAACTAGTGGTTATTTGAAAACTTTTGATCTTCAAGTTTCATATTTCTTTTTAATTAAACATTTAAAATTATGTATCTGTATAGTGTGTATGTGTCTGAGTGTGTCTGTGTGTGTATCTGTGTGTCTGTGTGTGCATGTGCATCATATGGTACATGTGTGGAGATCGTGGGCCCCATAGATTGGCCAGAACTCAGGTTGGCAGCCTTGCTGGCAAGCACCTTTACTCACTTAGCCATCTCACTGCCCCCAGGTTTTGCTTGTATCATTTTCCTTAATACAAGCTTGTTATCTTCAGTTTCCCAACAATTAAACAGATGTAGCAATGCTCAGTAGTTTTCCAAACTCACAAAGTGATGGAGCCAGGATTTAAAACTGCGTTGGCTGTTCTTGGCACCCTCTGTCTAAAGGATAATGTCTCTCTATTTGTGATTCCCACTATTTATTTATTTATTTATTTATTTATTTATTTATTTATTTATTGTATTTATTTAACAAAGTCTTCATTATAAATTTAGACTCCTATGATAATATTTTAGGTATGCTGGGATGGCTCAACAACATATCTTAAAAGTTTGTTCAGACTTAACTGTTGGGTTTATCAAAATTATCAACATCTGGTAAGTTGGAATGCTGTTTTACTCTTTATCATCATTCATCATGTATGGCCAATTAAAACAGCTGTGTTGGTTAAACCAGGACGTGTTCTTAGCATTAGGAAAGAGATGGGTGGTGAAACACTCTGGGAATCTGATGAAAGCTAAATTTTCTGTTCTGAAGAAGTTTTGCTTGTATGAAATTTTGGAATGTGATTTGGGTGGGCTCTTGAGTTCAGTTTATGATGACCCTGACACAGTCTTCTTATAAAATAACACACTAACCAAACAACAAACAAACAAACAAACAAACAAACAAAAACAAGCAAACCAAAAACAAATCAATGAAGTAAGTTAAGAGTCCACTAGCCTTTCCCACTCTGTTTCTGGTAGGAACAAAGCTCTTTTTCTCTCCCTGCCCCAGTACCTGCACCCTCTTCTTTGCTGCTCCATGGTTCTTCTGCATCCAACTTAGCAGTAAGTACAACTTACCAAGCACCTAGCAGACAGTTAGGATTGCCAAAGCTCTGGAAATATCCACTGAATGTATTCCCAGCCTGAAAAGTAGACCTCTTCATGTCTGTCTGTTTCCACTGCTGTGTGTCTGTATTCCACAGTCATGAAGCTGTGAATGTTTATAATGTGCAATGAGTCTGTTATCTCCTGTTATTCTGGCTTTCCTTGTGTCTCAAGGGACAATTTCTGTGATGTATTTTGCATTTGACTAAATCACCTTTGGGAATGAAAAATCCCTGAATCATTCTTGTAGCTAATGATGACTCAGGTTGCCATGCTTTGGTGCCTGCTCTCAGGATGAGTTATAAGCCCAGACCTTTGGGTGATGCTAGATGAAGCCTTCTTGCCCTTGCCAGGACATCCATAGTAGTTGTCCTTGAAATCACTGCAATGAGGTCCTGTGAATGCTTTGTGGGGAGATAGTTAAGACTAAATATATTACATGATTAATACATGTACACTAGACACTTTAGTCTACAAAGAAAATACAATCTTGGCTTTCATATCTATCATAAGAGATAATATAAGAGAAAAGCAATACCTTATTTTATTGCTATGCATTTTACCCTGAATAATCACAACACACAGGTGGCTCTGGTTAAACTCAGTGGGTCCCAAAATGAACAAAAGGCATCAATGCAGTTAAGAGGGCTTTATAAGGAAGGAGATGGGAAAGTTGGGAGAGAATTAAAGATAGTGATCAGAATGTATTATGTACACATATGAAATTGTCAAAGAACAAAATTAAAATAAAGACTTTTAATAGAAAAATTATAATAATTTTAACAGATGTATTTCCCTAAAGAGTCAGAAGGCACTGGGGTAATCTAAAGAAAGGAAAGTTGCTTTTAAGTGGTTACTGTGAATTTTAATTTTATTTTGTAGGAAGAAAGCATACTAAAGGAAGGTGCATTCTCAGTTCACAGATAAAACTATGGCTCCTCATTGAATATTCTTCAGAGTCTGAGGAACTGGGTAATGTTAGCTCCTCGTGGTGGAGACCATTGGACGTACCAGGCTTATTCTGCCACCATCATGAGCCTGTATGGATCTAATGATTCTTTTATTTTTAGTTTAGTTTTTCAATTAATTTATTTATTGATTCACTTACATCTTGGTTGCATCCCACTCCTTCCTCTCCTCCCAGTCACACCCTCACAAGTTCCTCCCCCCATTACCCCTTTGCCTTCTCATCAGAGAAGGGGAGCCTTCTTGGGTAACAGCCTCCCCTGGGACATCAGGTCACAGCTGGACTAAGCTCATCCTCTCCCACTGCAGCCAGGCAGTCTAGCTAGGGAAAGGGGATCCAATGACAGTCAACAGACTCAGAGACAGCCCTGCTCCAATTGTTAGGGGTCCCACGTAAGACCAAGCTACACATCTGGTATAAATGTGTAGGAGACTTAGGTCCAGCCCCTGCACACTCTTTGGTTTGTTGTTCAGTCTCTATGAGCCCTCATGGGCCAAGATTAGCTGATTCTGTAGGTCTTATTGTGGGGTCCTTGGCACTTCTAGCTTGCTGAATCCTATCCCCAACTCTTCTACAAGACTCCCTGAACTCTGCTTGATGTTAGCCTATGGGTCTCTGCATTAGCTGCTGGATGAAGTTTCTCAGGAGACAGTAATGTTAGGATCTTCTCTGCAAACAGAAGATTGTCATTAATAGTGTCAGAGGTTGGCTCTTTTCCATGGGTTGGGTCTCAATTGGGTCAGTCATTGGTTGGCTATTCCCGCAGTCTCTGCTCCATCTTTATCCTTGCACATTTTTTAGCCAGGACAAATTTTGGGTGGAAGGTTTTGTGGGTAGGTTGATGTTCCCCTTCCTCCTACTTGGCTAGGGGAGGTGGCCACTTAATTCTCCATATCCCTGCCACCAGGAGTCTCAGGTAAGGTCACCCCTATAGAATCCCAGGTGCCTCCCCCGTTTCAGGTCTCTGGCTAGTCCCAGAGATACCCTACCACCACAATTTTCTGTTCTTTCTCTCAGCCCTCTCCTGACCCCTTCTCCCCACACATGATGACAGCCTACTGAATGGGAAAAGATCTTCATCAACCATACATCCAACAGAGGACAAATATCCAAAATATATAAGGAACTTAAGAAATTAGACACCAACAAAACAAATAACCCAATTAAAAATAACGTGCAGAAAAATCTGAGAGAAAGTCTGATATCATTACTTAATGTGACACCGACACATTTTGGTGCCTCTGAGGTATCTTTAATGTATTTAACTGACACCAAGGTAAAATCATTTGAGAGGATTTTTCAAGTTGTTTGTATCTTTATTCATTTTTCTCTCTACTATCATACACTAAATGTAAAAATATGTAAATATTATAGAATTATGATATTCCTTTTATTTTTATCATACTTGCTCACATATTTTGTAGCTTTGCTACTTAGACACTTTGGTGTTCAATTCTACTTGAAGAATTGGTCACCTTATCATCCTAATCTTATATAATACTTAATGTCTCCTGGAAAAAATATTTTCTAGACCTTTCAGCTGATATTCTTCTTCTTCTTCTATTCCAATAATTTGTATTTTTTGCCTTCTGATATTTTGCAGAAGTCCCAGTTGTTTATTGCCATTAAACTTTTAGAATCCACAAAAAATGGGGTGCAGAGGCAAACAGAGAATTTTTTTCTTCAAATTATAATCTTTAATCTTTTTTTATAGTCCAGTCATTATCCCAGTCCACTCTCTGACATTCTTCATCCCATTCCTCCTCCCTCATCTCCAAGAGGATGTTCCTTTCCTACCCCCATTCCCTGCCAGGACTCTCATTCTCTGGAGTCTCAAGTCCCTTGAGGGTTAGGTTTGTTTTCACTCATTGAGGTCAGACCAGGTAGTCCTCTGCTGTATATGTTTCCATTGCTGGTGCAACCACTCTGCAAATCAATCTGGAGGTTCCTCAGAAAATTGGAAATAGATCTTCATAAAGAACTAGCTATACCACTCTGAGGCATATACCCAAAAGATGCCCCACTATGCCACAGGGGCATGCATTCCACTATATTCATAGCAGCCTTATTTGTGGTAGTCAGAAGCTGGAAACAACCCAGATGTCCCACAATAGAAGAGTGGATACAGAAAATGTGGTTCATTTACACAGTGGATTACTACTTACCTATTAAAAACAAGGACATCATGATTTTTGCAGGCAAATGGATAGAACTAGAAAATATCATCCTGAGTGAGATAACTCAGACCCAAAAGGACATGCATGGTATGTACTCACTAATAAGTATATATTAGCCAGAAAAAACCCAAACTATCCAGCATATAACCCATAGTTTGTAAGTTTAACAACAGGAAAGCCCAAGAGAGGATGCTCCAGTCCCACTTAAAAGGGGAACAAAATAATGAGAGGATGTAGAAGGAGGGAGGGAAATGTGTGGGAGATGGGAAGTAGAGGAGAAAAGGGGAACAGGATCAGGTATGGGGGAGAAGGGACAGGAGAGGAACCCAAAGGGCCAAGAGAAGAAATGAAAATAAGCAGCCTTGGGGAGTGAGAGGTTGGAGACCTTCTAAAGTGTACCAGAGACCTGGGAGTTAAGATACTCTTAAAACTCACTGGGGGTGACCTTAGTCAAAATGCCCAATATTGGAGAAAGGGAACTTGATGAGTCCATCTACGGAGTCTCAAGTGGAGAGACAAGGTTACTAATCCATAGTCAAAATTCCTGACTCAGATTTCTTCTTGTCTAAAGAACTGCAGGGGCAAAAATGGAGAAGAGACTGAAGGAAAGGAGGTCCAATGACTGGCCCAACTTGGGAACCATCTCATGGTGGGGCACCATGGCCTGACACTACTCTGCTATGATTTGCTTATGGATGGGAGCCTGGCATGGCTCTCCTCAGAGAGGCCCTAAAAGCAATTGTCTGAGACAAAAGCAGATACTTAGCCCCAACCATTGGACTGAAATCCGGGATCCTTATGCTTGAAAAAGCTAAAAGGGAGAGTGACCCCATAGGAAGACCAGTGGTTTGAACCTAGACCCCAAGGAACTCCTAGACACTGAACTAACAACCAGGAGCATACACTGGCTGGTCCCACGTCCCAGGAACATATGTAGCAGAGGTCTACCTGGTCTGACCTCAGTGGGAGAAGATGCACTTAATCCTGGAAAGCCTTGATGCCCCAGGGAAATGGGAGGTTTGTTTGATGGTGGGGAAGACAAATTCAATGAAGAACTGTGGTAGGGAGACTGAGGGTGACAACTACTGGAATGTAAATAAATAACATAATTTTAATAAAAAAAAGGGTTGTCAAAAGCTTAGACCTCTCTTCTAGCCCACCATCCTAAGGTAGGGGATGTGGACATGTTTAAAAGTAGTTTCTTGAGGCAATTCCAATCTCCATTTGTCAGGATACCAGCAGTCCACATCAGTAGTGTCTGGATACCAAACATGAGTCAGTAGCAGTGACATAATCCAGCAGAAACCTCCTGGCTTCTGGTGAATCAGCATGAGTCAGCAGAGTTGGGGGTGGGGGGTGAGGAGTGACCAGGACTAGCTGCCAGGAGAAGTTCTCTGATATGCCTCTCTCAATGAAGTGAAGATCAATCAGCAAAGATGAAGATGTGAGATCAAATAAGCATTGCAAAGCTAACTAGCACTGCCTGTTGATTCCTATTTATATTCTTTTCAAACACCACATGTCTTCCCCACACATCTTGATTCCACCACATGAATCTGTTTTAGCAAAACACCATGTGAGTTTGGATCACACGACATATCCAGAAACTTTCACTTCAAACCACCCCTTCATTCCTGGGATGGGCCCTACTTGATCATGGTGGATGATGTTTTTCATATATTCTTGGATTTGGTTTGTGTGTTTTTTTCTTTTATATTATAAAATTTTAATTGTTCCTGTCTAAAAGAAATTCAGGGACAAATGGAGCAGAGATTGTACAAGTGGCTGACCAGTATCTGGCTCAACTTGTGATCCATCTCATGAATGGGCACCAATCCTTGACATATTACTGATGTCATGTTATGCTTGCAGACAGGAACCTTGCATGGTTGTTTTCTGAGAGGCTTTACCAACAGCTGATTGAGAGAGATGCAGATATTCACAGCCAAGCATTGGACAGAGGTCAGAGACCCTTATGGGAGAGTTAGGGGAAGGATTGAAGGAACCGAAGGGGATGGTAACTCCACAGGAAGACCAACAGTGTCAACTAAATTAGATCCATGGGAGCTCCTAGAGAACAAGCCGCTGACCAAAGAACATAGACAGGCTGGTCCAAGGTCTCCAGCACATATGTAGCAGAGGTCTGCTTTGTCTGGCATCAATAGGAGAGGATACGCCTAATTCTGTAGAAACTTGATGCTCCAGGGTGGGGGATTCCCAGGTTGGGGCACCCTCTCATAGGTGAAGGGGAGGAGGGATGAGGAAAAATTCTGTGAAGGGGCACCAGAAAGAGGGACAACATTTAGCATGTAAATAAATAAATAAATAAATAAATAATAAAAAATTATCTTCAACCTTTTCCCATCTCCTCCGAGAAGCAGGAGTTCCCCACCCCCCGGGTAGCTCACCTTCTCCCTGGCACACAAAATAACTGTAGAAATGAGGATATCCTCTCCTACTGAGGCCAAGAAAAGGTGGTCCAATTAAGGGAATGGGATCTACAAGCATGCAATTGAGTTAGGGACAGCCCTTGCTGAAGGTGTTGGGAGACCCACATGAAAATGAAGCTGCTCATCTGCTACATACGTGCAGGGGACCTAAGTCTAGCCCATGCTGGCTCTTTTGTTGGTGGTCCAGTCTCTGGGAGTCCAGGTTAGTTGACTCTATTGGCCATCCTATGGAGTCCCTGTCCTCCTTGGGTCCCTCAATCCCCACCCCCACTCTTCCTTAAGACTCCCTGATTTCCATCTAATGTTTGGGTCTGGGTGTCTGCATTTGTTTCCACTGGGTGCTATGTGGGTCCTCTTAGAGGATAGTTATGCTAAGATCCTGTCTGCAAGCATAACAGAGAATTCTTATTAGTATCAAGGATTGGTTCTGTCCTATGGAATGGATCCAATTTGGTCCAGTCATTGGTTGTCCATTCACTCCATTTCTGCTCTTTGTCTCTGTACATCTTGTAGGCAGGACACATATTGGCATGAGAGTTTTGTGGGTAGGTTGTTGTCTTTATTCCTCCATGGGAGTCCTGCCTGGCTATGGGAAGTAGATCCATATCTTCCACTGCTAGAAGTCTAAGCTAGAATTACTCTCATAGGCTCACTGGAGCTTCCCTCATCCCAGGTCTCTGGCAGGTCCTAGAGATGCTTCCCCTTTATAAGCACACTGCAGATTTCCTTTCTCCCTTGCTCTCCCTACACCTGCCCCCCCACCTGCTCCAGTCTTTATCCTCTCTCCTATCCAGTTCCCTATCTCCATCCACCTCTTATATCTATTTTATTTCCCTTTCTTTGAAGATGTAGCCATCTTCCCTCAGCCCTCCTTGTTATTTGGCTCCTTTGAGTCTGTGTATTGTAGCTTGGGTATCCTGTATTTTATGACTAATATCCACTTATTAGTGAGTACATTCCATGCATGTCCTTTTGGGTCAGAGTTACCTTACTCAGGATGATATTTCCTAATTCCATCCACTTGCCTGCAAAACTCATGATGTCCTCATTCTTAATAGGTGAGTAATATTCCATTATGTAAATGAACTACATTTTCTTTACCCATTCTTTAGTTGAGGGACATCTGTCCTGTTTCCAGTTTCTTACTCTTACTAATAAGGCTGCTATGAACATAGTTAATCAAGGGTCCTTGTAGGATGTTAGAGCATTTATTTTTTATTTTTTGTATATGACCAGGAGTGGTATAGCTGGGTCTTGAGGTAGAACTATTCCCAACCTTCTAAGAAACCACAAATTGATTTCCATAATGGTTGTACACATTCACACTCCCATAATGTAGGAGTATTCTCTTGCTCCACATCCTTATCAGCACATATTGTCCCTTGAATTTTTGATCTTAGCCATTCTGATGGGTGTAAGGTGGAATCTCAGAGTTGTTTTGTTTATATTTCCCTAATTACTAAGAGCATTGAAAATTTCTTTAAGTGTTTCTTGATACTTAGAGATTCCTTTGTTGAGAATTCTCTACTTAGCTCTGAACCCCATTTAGAAAATTGAGTTATTTGGGTTGTTGGTGTCTAACTTCTTGAGTTCTTTATATATTTTGGGTATTAGCCCTCTGTTGGATATATGATTGATGAAGATCTTTTCCCAATCTGCAGGCTGTAGTTTTGTTCTATTGTCAGTGTCCTTTGCCTTACAGAAGATTTTCAGATTCTTGTCACAGTTATTTATTGTTGATATTAATGCCTGAGCCATTGGTGTTCTGTTCAGGAAGCTGTCTACTGTAGCAATGAGTTCAGGCTATTCTTCACTTACTAGTTTATTAGATTGAGTGTATCTGGTTTTATGTTCAGGTGTTTGACCACTTGGACTTGATAGTTGTGCAGGGTGATAAGCATGGATCTGTTTGCATTTTTTTTTTTTACAATCTGATAACCAATTAGATTAGCACCATTTGTTGAAGATGTTCTCCTATTTCCATCGAATGGTTTTGGCTTCTTTGTCAAAAATCAAATGTAAATAGGTATGTGGGTTTATTTCTCTGTCTTTGATTGAGCTCCATTTATCAACCTGTTTCTATACCAATACTCTGAAGTTTTTTTATCATTTATTTATTTGTTTGTTTACTTATTTATTTATTTTAAACTCCAGATTTTATTCCCCTCCCAGTCCACCCTCTGACTGTTCCACATCCTATACCTCCTCTCCACTCCCTGTTTCCACGAGGATGTCCCATCCTCTGCTTCCTACCCCACCAGACCTCTAAACTCCCTGGGGCCTCCAGTCTCTTGAGGGTTAGGTGTATCTTCTTTGACTAAACCCAGACCCAGGAGTTCTCTGCTGTATGTGTGTTGGGGGCCTTATATCAGCTGGTGTATGCTGCTTGGTTGATGGTCCAGTGTCTGAGAGATCTCTGAATTTCAAGTTAATTGAGACTGCTGGTCCTCCTACAGGGTCACCCTCCTCCTCAGCTTCTTCCAGCTTTTCCCTAATTCAACCACAGGGGTCAGTAGCTTCTGTCCATTGGTTAGATGTAAATATCTGCATCTGACTCTTTCAGCTGCTTGTTGGGTCTTTCCGAGGGCAGTCATGATAGTCCCTTTTTTTGTGAGTGCTCCACAGCCTCAGTAATAGTGTCAGGCCCTGGGGCTTCCCTTTGAGCTGGATTCCACTTTGGGCCTGTTCACGGACCTTCTTTTCCTCAGGCTCCTCTTTATTTCAATCTCTGCAGTTCTTTTAGACAGGGGCAGAGTTTTTGACTGTTGGATGGCAACCCCACCTCCAACTTGATTCCCAGTCTTTCTGCTGGAGGTGGGCCCTACAAGTTCCCTCTTCCCACTGTAGGACAATTCATCTAAGGTCCTTCCCTTTGAGTTTTGAGAGTCTTTCACCTCCCAGGTCTCTGGTACATTCTGAAGGGTCCCCCCTCCCCACAACTTCCCCCTCCTACCTCACAAAATCGCCTGTTTCTATTCTTTCTGATGGCCCTCAGGGCTTCAGTCCTTTCCCCCCACCCAATACCAGATCATGTTCTCCCCCCTACCATCCCATTTCCCTCTCAGGTACCTCCCTCCCCCTTTGTGGTTGCTTTCTTCTCTCTCCCAGTGGGACTGAGGCATCCTAACTTGGGCCCTTCAGCTTGTTGACCTTTTTGAGTTCTGTGGATTGTATCTCTGGTATTCTGTACTTTTTTGGCTAATATCCACTTATTAGTGAGTACATACCATGCATGTCCTTTTGAGTCTGAGTTGCCTCATTCAGGATATTTTCTAGTTCTATCCATTTGCCTGCAAAACTCAGGATATCCTCATTCCTAATAGCTGAGTAGTATCCATTGTATAAATGAACCACATAGCAATAAGTGTCCTGGTAAAGAAACTGGAGAGATCTTACACTATTAACTTAACAGTACATCTGAGAGCTTTAGAACAAAAAGAGGCAAACACACTCAAGAGGAGTAGAAGGCAGGAAATAATCAAACTCAGAGTGGAAATCAACCAAATAGGAACAAAGAGAACAACACAAAGAATCAACAAATCTGAAAGCTGGTTCTTTAAGAGAATCAACAAGATAGATAAATCCCTAGCCAAACTAACTAAAGGGCTCAGAGACATTATCCAAATTAACAAAATCAGAAATGAAAAGGGAGATACAATAACAGAAACCAAGGAAACCTAAAAAATCATTAGATCCTATTACAAAAACCTATACTCAACAAAACTGGAACATCTAGATGAAATGGATGAATCTCTATCACTTGGTATCTACCACATACCAAAGTTAAATCAAGAGAGGTAAACTGTCTAAACAGGCCTTATTCCATAAGGAACTAGAATAAGTCATTAAAAACCTCCCAACCAAAATAAGCCCTGGGCTTTTTATTATGTTTCCTTCTATGAAACCCCAATTACTCTGATACCTAAACCACACAAGGACCCAACAAAGAAAGAGAACTTCAAACCAATCTCGCTTATGAATATTGATGCAAAAATACTCAAAAATATCTTGCAAATTGAATCAAAGAATACATCAAAATGATCATTTGCCACGATCAAGTAGGCTTCATCCCAGGGATGCAAGTTGCGTTCAATATATGAAAATCCATTAGCATAATCCACCATATAAACAAACTGAAAGAAAAAAATCACATGATCATCTCGTTAGATGCAGAAAAAGCATTTGACAAATGACAACACCCCTTCATGTTAAAAGTATTAGAGAGATCAGGAATTCAAGGTGCATACCTAAACATAATAAAAAAGCAATATATAGCAAACCAACAGCCAAGCAAATTAAATGGAGAGATACTCGAAGCAATTCCTCTAAAATCAGGAACAAGACAAGGATGTTTACTCTCCCCATATCTATTCAATATAGTACTTGAAGTGCTAGCTAGAACAATAAGACAACAAAAAGAGATGGAGGGATACAAATTGGCAAAGAAGAAATGAAGGTAGCACTATTTGCAGATGATATGGCAGTATACATAAGCAACTCCAAAACTTTGCCAGAAAGCTTCTCTTTTGTTGTTATTTCTTGGAATAATTTGAGGAGTATTGGTATTAGCTCTTCTTTGAAAATCTGGTAGAATTCTGTGGTAAAACAATCTGGCCATGGAGTTTTTTTTTTGTTGTTGTTGTTGTTTGGGAGATTTTAATGACTTTTTCCTTTTCCTTAGCAGTTATAGGACTGTTTAAACAGTTTATTTGGTCTTGATTTAACTTTGGCATATGGTATCTATTTAGAAAAATCATCCATTTCCTTCACATTTTCCAATTTTTTTGAGTACCAGCTTTTGAAGTGTTTCCTAATGATTCTTTGGATTTCTTCACTGTCTGTTGTTATATCTCCATTTAGTTTCTGATTTTGTTAATTTTTATATTGTCTCTCTGTTAGTGAGTAGGGATAAGGTTTTTTCTACATTGCTGATTTTCTTAAAGAATCAGATCTTGGTTTTGTCAATTCTTTTTCATAGTTCTTGTTTCTAATTGATTGATTTCAGTCAATCCTGAGTTTGATTATTTCCTACCATCTAGTCTTCTTGTGTACATTTGTTTTTTTAAATTATAGATCTTTAAGGTGTACTTTTAAATTGCTAGCATGAGACTTTTCCTATTTCTTCATAAAGGCACTTAGTGCTATAATCTTTTTCTTAGCATTGACTTTGTTGTGTCCAATAAATTTGGGTATGTTGTACCTTCATTTTCATTGAGTTGTAAAAAGTCTTTAATTTCTTTCTTTATTCCTGATCCAGGGATCATTGAATAAAGAGTTTGAGTTTCTGTAAGTTTGTATACTATTTGTTGTTTCTATTGTTGTTGAACCTCAGCTTTAATTAATGTTAGTCTGATAAGATGCTTTATGACCAAGTATATGGTGAATCTTGGAGAAGGTTTTGTAAGGTGCTAAGAACAAATTATGTTCTTTTGTGTTTGGTTGAAAAATTCTGTAGATATCTGTTATACCCATTGATTTATAAAGTTGGTTACTTTCATTATTTTTCTGTTTATTTTCTGTCTCCATGCCCTGTCTTTTGGTGAGAGTGTAGTGTTAGATTCTCAAACTATTAATGTGTGAGGTGTAATGTGTGATTTAAGCTTTGGTAATATTTCTTTTGTGAATGTGGGTCCCCTTGCATTGGGAGCATAAATGTTCAGAATTGAAATGTCAACATGGTGGATATTTCCTTTAATGAGTATAAAGTGTCCTTCCCCATCTTTTTTGATTGCATTTGGTTGAAACTCTATTTTATTAGATATTAGAATGGCTACTTCACCTTGCTTTTTATATTTCTTTGCTTCAGAAACTTTTTTCCAGCCCTGTACTTTGACATAATATCTATCTTTGTTGCTGAGGTGTTTTTCTTGTTTGTAGCAGAATGATCAGTCCTGTTTTCACATCCATTCTGTTAGCTTGTTTCTTTTTATTGGCAAATTGAGTCCATTTTTTTTTTTTTGGTTGGGAGACTTTAATACCCAATGATTGTTAATTCCAGGTATATTGATATTGGTGCTGTTAGTATGTATATGTGTGTGTACACACTTCCATTATTTTGTTTTTGCTGGTGTGGAATTATTTTTTCTTGTGTGTTTTTGTGTGTAGTTAACCTCCTTGTGTTGGAGTTTTCCTTCAAGTATTTTCTATAGGACTAGATTTGTAGATAGTTATTGTTTACATTTGTTTTTGTCTTGTAATATCTTGTCTTCTGCATATATGATGATTTAGAATTTTGCTAGATATAGTAGTCTAGGGTAGCATCTGTGGTTTCTTAAAGGCTGTAATTTATTTATCCAGCCCTTTCTATCTTTTAGAGTCTCTGTTGAGAAGTCAGGTATAATTCTGATAGGTCTGCTATTTTATGTTACTTGGTCTTTTCCCCTTGCAGCTTTTAACACTCTTTCTTTGTTCTCTAGACTTAGTGTTTGATTATTATGTGGTGGAAGGATTTTTTTCCTGGTCCAATCTAATTGGTCATCTATAAGTTTGCTTGGGGTAAGTTTATAGGCATCTTTTTCTTTAGGTTGGAGAAATTTTCTTCTATGATTCTTTTGGACATATTTTCTGTTCCTTGAAGATAGGAATCTTTACTTTCTTCTATTCTTATTATTCTTAGGTAGGTCTTTTCATACTATCTTCTATACCTGAGATTCCCACTTCCATTTCCTGTATTCTGTTGGTGATGCTTGCATTTGTTGTTTCTGTTCTCTTCACTAGGATTTACACCTCCTCAATTCTTTCAGATTGTGTTCCTTTATTGCTTTTATTTCCATTTTCAGGTCTTGAACAGTTTTATTCATTTCCTTTACTTGTTTAAATGTCTTTTCCTGTGTTTCTTTAAAGAATTTATTAGTTTCTTCTTTAAAGCCCTCTACCAGATTGCATTTTCTTGTATTTCTTTAAGGTATTTATTAATTTTGTCCTTATAGGTATCTATCATACTATAGTTTTTTTTTTTTTTTTTTT
>JADRCD010168648.1:0-20437 GCA_019843815.1 Montemys delectorum | reverse complement strand
AAAAAGGCACATTCCCACACACTTGTGCTGGCAACTCCCTGCCTTTGAGGCCAGCTGTGGTGCACATCGGGAAAACTCACGCTTTGTTACCGTATCTTTCTCTCTAAGAACCCAGTCGAACTGTATCAAGAAGGAAAATACCACACAAACTTAGTTCAGAAACAATGGTAACTCCATCTCTGGAAGCAACAAATAGAATCCTAGTCTTGCATGCCATATTAAATCTAATTTCTCTGATGGCGAATCCTAAGCTGGGAGACACTAGTAGTTACAACTTGTTTTCATGCTATCCCCATCCAAAAGGACCCTTTCTCGCCTCCTCCTTTCTTCCCCTCTCCAACCCGGAAGTCCCTCCTACTCACCCAGTGATTGGCTCCTTTATTCATTAGGGGATTGGTTCACAAGAAGTCACCTGAGTACCGGACACATTCCTTGTCCACAACCCCTCCCAGAAGAGCAGAATTAGCATCAAAATACAAACAGCACCAGGCCCATCCACAAGAGCACTCTGTTACATGCTTGATGTAGTAGCTATCATATTTTAGCCTTCTACACAGTTAAAAGGTCTTTACCTAACTTTTGAGGATGTGAACCCCTGATGTCCAGAGCATTAAAAGGATTTTCCCAAAGGCTGGAAGCACCAATCTGTGGCACTGAAATCAGCACATCCAAGTCCACTCACGCCATAACTGTTAGGATAGAGTTCCCGTGCGGCAGGCAAAAATCTCTTGCCCATACTATGTTATGTATTAGGAAAACATGACCAAGAAACTACTGAATCATGCAAGCACACATCTAATGTTTGATGCAAAGTCGTTCTTGACTCCAATGGGGGTTTCCCCCTACTCCATTAGTGGGTCATTATTTAGTTATATAGTTATTATGTAGTTAGCTACTTTAGCGAATTTGAATGAGAAATATCACAAATAGTGTTGGACATTTGGTCGACAGCTGGTGTTTTTGTTTGGGACTTAGGAGATGTGGCCTCTCGTAAGAAGTATGTCACGGGGGATGGGCTTTGAAGGTTTAACATCTTGCCCCACTCCCAGTTTGTTCTTTCGGCTTTGTGCTTTAGCTTCTGCTTCAGCTGCCTTGCATGCTGCCTGCTGCCATGCTGGATGCTCAACCCTCGGGAAGCATACAGCAAATAAACCTTTTTTCCTATAAGATGCTTTGGTCATGGTATTTGATCACAGTAGTAGAAAAGAAAATAATACCATACCACTTAGCTAATCCTTACTGTGTGACTCTGGTGATGGTATTCTACGCACTGTGGATAGGTTTGACTTTGAGGGATACTTCAACAGAAATGAGGGGTAGTTCAATGGTTAAAAGCACTTGCTATTCTTGTACAGGACCTGGGTTCATTTCCTAGCACCCACATTCGTGGTGACTTACAATCATGCATAACAGTTCCAGGGAATCCAGTGCCCTCTTCTGGCCTCTTTAGGCATCAGGCACGTGTGAGTTCCACATGCATGTGTGCATGATAAACACTCATGCACATAAAAAAAAAATTAAAACAAGTCCTTAAAATTTTTTGTTTTTATTTTATATGTGTGACTTTGTTTACATGTATGATATATACCATGTGTGTGACTGGTGCCTGCAGAGTGCAGAAGTGGGCTTCAGATCTCATGGAACTAGAGTTACAGGCAGTTGTGAGTCACCATGCAGGTGTTAGGATCCGAACAAGTGTCCTCTGCAGTTTTCTTCCCTGCAGACCTCTCTACCCTCTGAAGGATGCTTTCAAATGCTACTCTCCCTGTATGGGTGGGATATGGATTCACACAGCCTAAACCCCATCAGCTAAGAGAACCAGAAGACCAGGAGTTTGGCTCTGTCTCTGCTATAAACTGCATGAATGACCTTGACTATTTCACTACTCTTGGCCATGGCCTTCTCAATTGCGAATCACAGTAATTGTGCCTAATGATTTCCCAAACCTCATAGAAATTGATTCTGTGAAATGGAACCTCTGCTTAGCCCTAAGAAAGTAGTAAGATACCCAGAGCCATGTGGAGGTCAAGACGTGCCCCCTGTGGCCTCTGCCTGACTGTAGACCATGCCTATTAATGGCTGGCATTATAGGGAAACTATGTCAGAGAAAACAACGTGGAGGCCAGGACCTTATTGAAGAGTTGGTTACAGGAATGAGTCTGCAGGAGGCTTAAGGAAACCTAGTGAGCACTCACAGGTTCAGCAAATACAAACTCCACAAGAACTCCCTGGCCACAGAACAGAGAGTCCCAGAACAAAGCCTGTTTTGATCCTTTGTCTTGGTGGAGGGTGATACCAAGTCTGCAGTGTGGACTGTAGTGCTTGTATTGTTTTCGTGCCAGGAATGAAACAGGAAGGCACAAGCAAGTGATTTGGTTAGTTTTGGCATGTACAATTCAGGGTGGGAAATGCCCTTGAGTTCTGGCTGATCACCTGGTATTTAGTGTTTTAAAATACTCGTGCTGCTTTTGAATACCAGCCGTTCTTGTTGGGGTATAGAAGCAAATATCCTGGTATTTGGGACAAACATTCCAGCTGACTGGCATCACAACCATCTCTGTAATGTTAGTGATAACAGCAGTGACCACAAAAAAAGCCAGTGGAAGGGCCCTGGGGATCTCCCAGGGGAAGTCTTTCCATTTATGGGAAAAGAGTTGGAAGAAGCAGGAATTTGGTGCTGAAATCTAGATAGTCTTTACTTGAAGGAACACTTCTTGGGTCTCCGAGAGGGGCTATCTGTGGTCCTGGAGGCTGTGAGGTCATGACCAGCCTGGCTTCCGAATTAACTAGGTGACCTTGGCTGACCTTGTATGGAGCTTTGAGAAGCTTCTGACTTACTGGCTTGAAGTCCACATCATTGTGAAGCTTGGTTCTTAGATCTACTGTGCTACGGTTTGGATCTTGATTGTCTCTATTAGTTTCTATGTATTAAAGGTTGAGTCTACAACCCATAGTGTTGTAGGGAAGTGCTTGAACCTTCAGGAGCTGGACACTTGTGGAAGGAAGTTATGTTATTGGGGCCATGTCTGGATAGCCTCTCCTTCCTCCTCTAACTCTCCTTCCAGCTACCACAGTTGAACAACTTCCTCCACAGCAAGCTACCAGCTCTCAAGTGCTGCGTCACCACAACCCAAAGCAACAGGCCCAAGTAATCATGGATTGTGAGCTCTGAGTCAAAATGAAACCTTCCAGTTTTCAATTTGACTATGGTCAGGCATTTTGTTTCAGTGATGGAACAATAACTAACACAGAAACTATGACTCATGACTTGATGCACCAGATCCAAGAAGTTCTGGGCCCATGCTATCCATGTGGACCATGGTCCATTCAAGGAGAGTTTGTGAGAAACCAACTAAAATAAGAACCTATGTTCAACAGATAATAAAATGATTCATTCTCAAAAATCATTCTTAAAAGTTAGTTCTCAAAAAATGAAAAGTAGTGTTCCCCGTGGGAAGACCATGAAAAGAAGTATGTTGCCCTTCACATACAGCAGAAGATCAGATAGAAGACAGAACTCAAATTACTACAGTCTGTGGGTGCGATCTTTCTACCTTATGATCTATGACTAATATTTTTCAAAGGTCAAAATGGAAGATTTAATTATTTCCTTTTCTTTCTTTTTCCTTTCCTTTCCTTTTCTGTTCTATTTATTTGTTTTTTTTCTTTTTTTGAGACAGGCCTTCATGTAGCCCAGGCCTTGAACTCTCTGCATAGCTGAGAATGACTTTGAGCTCCTGATCCTCCTGCCTCCACTTTCCAAGTTCGTGGGTTATAGGTATGTGCCACCACAGTTAGCTTATGTGGTCCTGGGAATAGAACCTAAGGTTTTATTCACACTAGGCAGTCACTACATTGACAGAACTATAGCCCTAGCCTCAGATTTCTTTTCCTTAAAAAATATTTTGAAGAAAAAAAATAAGCTGAGACAACTCACAAAAGAAGAAAAAGGATCTTTAATACCACCGCTTCAAAACACAAGACTAGACCCAGGAAAATGAGTTCAGAGCTCCCAGACCGTTTCAGCTCCCACTCACAAAATTACCAGTTAACTGATTGCATTGTATTTTATCCTAAATACCCTTATGCTTGTATATTTGGATTTCTATCGGTACATAAACATTATGAGCTTGTTCTTAGTAATTGTCTCTCTCCATGTTTTCCAAGTTGGTGTAATGAATGGTATTCGATGCATCCTTCTGAGAGGCCTTCCCCACAGCCTAATGTTTGAAAAGCATTTTGCCTAAAGGAAAGGAGTTGAGAGCCTCATGCAAAGTAAGATGACGTAAACCAAATGGAAACTCAGGGTGTCATCCAGACGCCGGCTCTCTCTGTCCTCCTCTCTGCTTTCTTCAGCTCTGTCTGAGAGCTCTATCACAACAGGCTACACACAGTACTCCCTCTCTAGAGACCTCTATCCTCTGGAGTTTGCAAATATAATTCAGGCAGGCTGGCAGAGAGCAGAGGATCTCAGGCTGTGTTCCCGGTGAGATCAGGAAGGGGCTCTCACACTTCTCCAAGGATAATCTCTTACCTCCTGTGTCCTAGTGTCTTAAAAAATTCTTCCTCACTCAGGAGACAAAGAAAGATAAGTCTCTGTGAGTTCAAAGCCAACCTAATCTGGCAAATTCCAGGCCAGCCATGGATGCCTAGGGAGAGCTTGTCTCAACAAAACAAAACAAAACAAACCCCACCAAAAGCTTCATGCAGCCTCAGCTAAGTCTCTTATTTCCTCCTGGAAAATTTTCCCGTGATTCATTTGAAGTCCTCGCTTTCTTATTTTTCTCTGGGATTTGACAAAACTTTCTACTTAACCTCCTCACTCCAATTATGTGATTACTCTGGAGTTTTTCTAAAAAACAAGACAACAATGACAACAACACATATTTCTCAAAGGCCAGAGTGCCAACAGCATACAAGTGTTTTGTTTGTTTAGCTTCCCCTTTCCTGACTTTCTGCCTTGTATGTCCCCTAACAAAGCCACGGATAGTCTTAGGAGATTTAGAGCCTGCTTGGCTCTAAAACTCTGAAAAACATCATCTGAGGAAGTGACACAGTCACAGGCCAGGGAAGATGTATCCTTCCTTCTCTTTAGAAAAAAAGGATTTGTCCCTTTTTGGAATCAGGACCCAGGTTTCATTGTTTACCTTTGTATTCATTTCCTATGACTATGAAAAATGATGTAGTGGTTTAAAACCACTTCTGGAAGCCATACAGCTTAACTTGTCTCATTGTACTAACAACGTTCAAGTGTTAGCAAGGCCGCTAGACCAGCAGTTCTCAACTTGTGGGTCATGACCCCTTCAGGGGTCACATATCAGATATCTTGCATAACAGATATTTATGTTAGGATTCATAGGAGTTGCAGAACTACAGTTATGAAGTAGCAACAGAATAAGCTTATGGGTGGGGGTCACCATGCCATGCGGAACTGTATCAAAGGATCTCAGCTTTAGGAAGGTTGAGACTCACCACTCTAGAGGCTGGCATAGAAGAGGTCCTGCCTTCCTTAGCTCATAGCTGCGTCACTCAAGGCCTGCATTCCCTTGGCACATCTCCGTTTTTGGTTCTGACCTTCCTGCCCATATCTCTTAAGGACTCCAGTGTTGGCATTGGGCTCACACCAGGGCAATTCAACATGCTAGTTTCTTAACTCAGTCACTTACACAAAGTCCGTTTGGTTGTGTGAGATATCTTCCATATTTCTCAGCCTGAAATACAAAAGTACTGAAGCTGTGGCCCTTAGGGATATCCTACTAGCTAAAGGAGGTTTTATTTGATGCCTGAAGGTTGAGCTGCTTGGGTTTCTACCATAGAATGATGCCCAGGATCTTCAGAAGAGTGAAGGCAGGCATGGAGTTACATGTGCTTTAACATGAAGTTGACATGATGTAATATGGAGGTCATTGTGACCTTACTGAAATCCCATGCTCTAAGATCAATGATTCCCTGTGTGTGGTATTTCATTTAATGGGCACAAGCCAACAGAGCAGTCACTAGTGTTCTTGTTTTAAAAACCAAGAGACCGAATTATATAAGTGTAACAGGTCCTCTGTTGACCTTCTAGTCTACATGGGCACTCAAGGACAATCACTTTGTCAGTATAGGCAATGGTTCCCAAGTGTGGCTTTTAATGACCGGAGTTACCTTCCCTGAAGAAAGTACATACGGCCTTCCAGGAAACTTTCCACTCTTGTAATCTTGATCTCATCCTATGTTGTCAGTGGCATGAGAGCAGCCATCTCTGGAGAGAATGGTGCTTCTCCTGGGTTTTGGAGCATCGCTCACGACCATCTCTCCCCATGTGATGGGCCACTGGTCTGTTGGATAGGTTTGCTTAGATCTGAATAGAAACCATAGATTGTCTTAATGGTGGCATCCCAAACCCTCTTAGCAAACACATTCATATTTGATTAACATTTATTGAATACTTGTCACAGGGCTGAGCTGAGTTCTGGGTAGATTGCTCAATAAAGGTCTAGTGGAAATGGGTCTGCTGTCAGCACAGGCTCCTCCAGTAGTCAGGATGTGAAGCTATACAAGGTGATGGGGAGAAGGAAAGGCCTGGCTCCACCCATTTTCCTTTTACCTAGCTGAGTGCACCCTGGCTTCCAGGAATTTTAACTCCTCACTGTCTATTCTAGTGAAAGTTCAATTTCAAATTATGTTCTGGATATGGCCAGTGCCTTGGCCATGAACAGACTAAAAAGAACAGAAAAAGAAACCAAGGGATTCAAGCAGGCGTCAACTGATCTTAACATTGCTCAGCTTGTACCTCACCAGTGGCATGTGCAACAAGTACATGTTGCACAGTACTGGTTGTGTATGTCCCTGACTTTCCCGGTCTTAGTGGCATTCGGGTTATAGGTTGCATGTGTTCATGGGATTATTGATGCCAGAAAAATATTGCAAATGTTACAAAGTATGAATGTTTTTCCTCCAAATAGTCAATTTATCAATATCCAATTGCCTTTGACATGTATTTTATGTGGGTGTTAGCATAACTAGTTAAAATGAGTAATTAGGCAAATGCTACCATGTGTTAGCATTTATGGATAACTATGCATAAAATACCTTAAATTCACAGATGTGGGTATTGCAAGAGACACTAGATAAGGAAATTGAACAGATCGCAATCTGAAGAGTTCTGCCCCTATCTCTTTGGGATCCAGTCTACCCTGAAGATACATCCTTTGCTGTTTTCCTAATATCTTAGATCTTGGGATTCAAAGGTAGGCCTGTCCCAGGTCAGGCTATTCAATCAGCATTGTGGTAGAGCAGAGGCAGGGCCAGAGTAAGGCACTAAGTCTAGGACTCTAGAGTTCTGGTGGTCAGGCCAAGCTTGCCTCTACCTGCACCTTACAACAATTAACAAGGAAGCAATTGCGGCTTTCCATGAGTCCTATGTTCATTCCGCTGTACCTGGGGATGGTGTGAAAAACTCAGGGCAGCAAAGGGTGCTTCTGTTGGTGCCAGTGCTGTTCAGGAAATCACCCTTCCATGACTAACCAAGCCAAACAGACTAATTTGTTGTAAAAATTAACATAAGCAGAAAATCTACCACAAACAGCCTGAAGGAGGGATAGGCTTTCTGTAATTAGCATCAGAGACGCACATACGGATTGCTTCTTCTTCCAGCAACGTCCCCAGTCCCAGTTCTTCCTGTGCAGCTCGGCTGGCCCCAGCCCCACACTGAGCCTGTTGAAGCATGAAGCTGGGGAGGTCGAGCGTCTCATATGGACTAAATCACAGATGTCACTTTCCTTCTTCCAGCTCACAAGCCATTGAACCGTGGAGGGCAAAGGTTAGAATTATAGTTCTTGGCTGTTCCTCTCTATCCCCAGGAGCAATCTTTTCTCCCCATATCCCTCTGGCTTGCACATGGTACCTCCCACTCCAGCCTGTATTAAAAAAATCCTTTCTAAAATAGACCAGCAGAAAAGATTATTTGATCAGTTTGCATACAGACTCTGGTATATTCTAGCAGCTGATTTCTCCTGTCCAACTACCTAAGGTGAATCAGATAATGTTTACCTATGTTTCTCAGCATCTGCAAGGGATGTGTCCAAGATCCCTGTGTATACCAAGTCTATAGATGCTCAAGTCTCTTACGGAAGATGGAACAGAATTTGTATAGAGCCTGCACACACGTCCTCTCTAAACGACATTTAAAATCCTATCTACTTCTACTTCTTAATATTATATGAATATTATACAAGTCATTGTTGCAACTGTTATTTAGGGAATCATACAGATTACATGTCTGTGCATGTGCAATTATAATTGTAAGTTCTTTTTGTAGGGTCTGGAGATGAAGCTTGGTACCTTGTATATATCTAGGTAAGGGCTTTACCACCAAGCTACACTAAGGAGCCTAGAGGTACAACGTTTTTTGAGGTAAGTGTTTGATCTATGGTTAATTTGGTTTGAGGATGTGGAACTTGAAGGCACAAAGGGCTAGATGACTACACATTGAATATTAGAAACTGCAACTGGGGGTTCTGACTTTGGAAGAACCAACAGCAATGGTCACAGGTACATATGGGAGATATTCCTAATGTGGTTTTTATGAGTTTCACTCTTGCTCCTTCTGAAAACTTCCCGTCCATGACTTTCAGGCAGAAAACAGCAAAGATAAGCTTCCTTTGTTCTTGACCCAGGGACCCAGGAAAGGCTTCCTGACACTTGAGAGTCTGTTGGTAGAATATACCAAACGATGGGCTGGAAAGGCTAGAGGCCTGGAGGGTCTCTGCCCCTTAAGGCCAAGACCCTGGTGGAGTGCTGAAGACCCAAAGATGGAGAGGGAGGAGGATCATGTGGGAAGGAACCTGGAAAGGGGATGTACTGCTATAGAGGCTCAAGCACATGGGAGAAAGAAGTGTGATCCCCGGGCTTTGGGTCTGAGCCGTGGAAGACTGAAATCAGCCATAAAATGGCAACTTCTGTGTCTCTGAAACCTTCGATGGTGGACACCCTGCTGTTTAGGACTCGGGCAGAGAACCCTGGGAACCAATCTAAAATGACCTTCAGATCCCAGGGGACCCAAATGTCTCCAAAAATCCTGGCAAGCAGGGTTTTGAGACTTAGATTCCGAGTGAGCAGCCCCACAAAAAGTTTCAGAGTGACCCCAAATAATGTCGGTATGGAAGCTGATCAGGTGACTTCAACTCCCCTAAATATTTACTTTTCTTTTTTTTTTTTTTTTTTTTTTTTTTTTCCACTACAGGCTTACCTGGAGACAGATGTGAGCAAGCCTCCTATCTTCGGCACAATGGATGGACAATACAGGTCTTTCTTTTTGCAAAAACTGATACCATAGTCTTGGCTTCATTATGCATTGAGCAACAAGTACTGTGATGTCTGATATTGGTTCTCAGCTTGGCTGGATTGAGAAGCACTTGGGCAATTGGTGAAGAACACACTTCTAGATTTGCCTGTTAAGGTGCATTAGAGACAAATGGTAGAACGGTTGGCAAATTGAGTGAGGAAGAACACCCTAAATGTGGGCACCATACAGCCCATAGTACTACAGGCTAGGGGCCAACATGGAACAAAAGCTAGAAGGAAACCCATACACCCTCCATGTCCAGGTCTTTTTGAGTGAGTACATTACATCTTGCTCTATCAAGGACGTGGAGATCACACTCCAGCTTCTTCAACCTTGGCAGACGGACTCACACCAGCCACCCTCCAGGAGACTTGTAGGCTTCCAGGCTTGGAATGGGGCAGTATTGATAATTGACCCCTCCTATTCTAGGCCTTCTAGCCTTGGATGCTGAATAGTTACTGATTCTCCTGGTTCTTGGGGTAGCCATCATGGGACTATCCAGCCTCTGATCCTGTGAGCCGATAGGATAAATCCCTTCTTATAACTGCATATAATCTATTAGCTCTGCTCCTGTGGAGAATCCTGACTGACCCAAATACCATTGATTTCTGTAAGAAGAGAGAAACTAAATAGGATCAATGCCAAAGCGAGGAAGACAAAATTAAAAAAAAAAAAAAAACCTCTTAGGGGGAGGGAGGAGCTACAACTACCTACTGTGTTCTTGGTGGAAGCATCCCATGAAAGAATGTCACAGTCACTTTCCTAAAAAGAAATAACCATTAAGCATTGATCTGCTTCATACAGCTGTGCTGGGGGCTGGAGCAAACAACTCAAAGTGCTTTCTCCCACCTTCCTACCTCTTGGGGACTTGTAATCATCTAGTTTTTGAGTGCTGTGCACTTACAACCTCTTGGAACCCAGCAACATCCATAACTATCTAGTGAGTCTATCAGAGTGAGGTCAGGTAAGAAGTTTTAACATCTCAGTACATCCTGAATCATTCTCTTACTTCACAAACATTGAGTAGATTATAGGCTAGACATTGAGTATACTATAGGAACTAGGTCCTGGGGTGGGGGTACCAGCGTCACCTAACTTTTACCCAGCAGCTTGATTGATGGTTAGACACCCTGAGCTACTGGGCCAAAATTTAATGGATTGGGAGGTTTAGATGATAGGACCTACTTCCTCAGTTAGTATTTTGAAGTTAGTAGTCTGAGAGGAAGGTATGGGTGGGCTTTGTTTCTCCTGAGATATCTCTGATTTGAAGATGGCTCACTTATCCCTGAGCCTTCACATGCCCTTCTCTCTGTACGCGTTTGCCTGCAAACATCCTGCTGATTCTATTGTGTTAAGACCGATCCATGAGACGTTACATGGTTATCTGTCTCCTCAAAGACCTCATCTCCAAAATATAGTTATGCTCTTAGGTACTAAGTGGGATGTGTAGGGCTTCAACAAATCAGTTGAGGGGATGTGATTTAGCTTATAGGATTCTGTGCCCATTGTCTGTCTCTTGACATTTATGGACAGAGTTAGAAGTGTGTGTGTGTGTGTGTGTGTGTGTGTGTGTGTGTGTGATATTTGCTAACACAATGGGTTGTGATATCTGTCTACCATCTATTTATCTATCTAGATGTCTATCAATCATCTATCTGTCTGTCTGTCTGTCTATCTAGATATCTAACTATCTATCATTGATAGACAGACAGACAGACAGACAGATAGATAGAATGAATGAGTTGGTATAGAGAACACATGTATGAAAGGGACAAGTTGTGGGCTTCTGGTCAATCAGACAGCTGCCTTTTTGCCTTCCTATAGCACACAGGACACATAGGGAGGGGCTGCTTACTTCTTCTCAGCCCCCAGGTAGAGTCCTTTCCACACTCATCACAGACATGCTTTATCTGTACTTTCTCTTTTTCAGCTAACATTTTTCAGTTATTCATCATGAGAAAAAAAAAATCTCAAAAATGGCTGGAAGAGCCAGTTTTCATAGATGTTTCCGGTTCTCATTAGCATGACCACTAAGCCTTTCTCTGTGGACTCTAAGACTCAAATCTTGGGGGCTGGAGAGATGGCTCAGTGGTTTAAGAGCATGGACTGCTCTTCCAGAGGTCCTGAATTCAGTTCACAGCAACCACATGGTGGCTCACAATCATCTGTAATGAGATCCAATGTCCTCTTCTGGGGTCTGTAGAGAGCAATGGTGTACTAATATACACAAAGTAAATAAGGCTGAGCAGGGTTGGAGCGAGTGGGGCTGGGGAGGGGCGGGGCTGGGGGGCCGGTTGGGGGGGGGAAGACGAGATCTTTCTTCGGTTTCATTATCCCTGCTGAAATCACTGGACCTAAAACTGGGGACAACTTAGGAATTTCCCTGAATGAAACACACCTCTTTCCTGATCATGGTTTCTAGGCTTAATTCCTTCATATAAAGGATTTTTAGACTTCATACTTCTTTACAACATTCTTCAACCTCTACATAGCTCTCTAATGCTTTCCCAGAGTTCTTTGCCTGGGCAGGCAACATAGAATCCAAAATCAAATTTGTGGTTCCATGACTCAGATAAATATTGATCCAAAGTCATTTTTTCCAAAGCTCAATTATTCGAGATGATTCCAACCCTAAATACAACGCAGCTGGCCACAAGTACACCTCCGATTGTGGATGGCTGGACAGCACGCTGGGGAGGATCATGCATACACTGGGAATGATTTTCTTTGGAGGGATTAAGTCCCAGGGGTTTACTACAACTTTTTTCTTCATTTTTAGATTCCAATATTCAGGCTTGAATTGCTGACAAAAGAGATCTTTTCCAGGAAAGTTGGCAACAGTATTTAACAATGTTTAACAATCAGACAATGGACCGTTGACATTTAAGCCAAATGGTAAAATGTTGAAAGACCCCATGGTAGAGGTTAATAAGTCACTTGGCCCTGGCTGTCAAGCCTGGGACACTGTGTAAGCTCAGGCTTGGTGTTAAGGTTCATTTTTTCCCCCAAAACTGTTTTACAACTTGCTTACTTAAGAGTTATTTCCTTGTAAAGTTAAGGGTGCCCTGGTGTGAACATACTAGGTTTTGTTAAATGTTGGGCTAAGGTTTCTCCTTCTATTTTAATTTTGGCAAAATCATATTTTAATTAAAAATACATTTGAAAGAAAACTAAAGGTGGAGCTGTATAGGCTAGCTCTCCTGGAACAGACTGGGATGAAATCTCAATGGGAGAGAAGCTGGACTCACTGTAGAGATACCACCTGGCCTCAGGTGACCCCAGGGGAATGGTACTTCAGGGTTGTCTCAGTTGGAGCAAGGGAACCAGGCATGGATGTAGATGCTGCACTGACCAACTAGTGGGTGTGTGCTGCCCCAGGAGGGAGAGGGACTTCAGTAAGCCATTCTCTTTAGCAAAGGGAATTCTTAGGGGAAACTGACAGCTTTGGGCACTAAATCTTTCACCTGTGGATGGTGACTGAGAGGTTTTAGATGTGAATATGAATGACAAAGTGTAGTTGTCTGTTCCTGGCCCTACAGGATTGCTCTAAGTGCCCTGTAGACATTGTACACCTGCACAATCTGTCAGTGGCCAAGCACTTGTGTAAAATTGACGTTGCGTTTATAGCATAGATACATGATCCTGTGCACTTTTCAAATTTATTTTATTTTATTGAAAACAGATTTTTTTCTTCCATGACATATCCTGACTACAGCTTTCTCTCCCTTTACTCATCCCTTCTGTTTCCTCTTCTCCCCTCATTCATCCAGACCTGCCCCCTTTTTGTCTTTCATTAGAAAACAAACAGATGTCTAAAGGATAAAAAAATAATACAATATGATGTACTGTAACGAGCCAAAACAAAATACATCAGAATAGAACAAACAGAGAAGGAAGAGAGCCCAAGAAAAGATACAGCCACTAGATACAGAGATTCCTTCCTTCCTTCCCACACTCAGGAGTCCTATAAAAACACAAAACTGGAATGGAAGCTGAGAGAGAGAGAGGGAGAAAGGAGAAGAGGGGGAGAGAGAGAGGGAGAGAGGAGGGGGGGGGAGAGAGAGGGAGGGAGGGGGGAGGGGGGGGGGGAGAGAGAATGAATTTTTAAAAAGACAAAATTTTTAAAAAATTAAAGTCCCTGATATGCCATTATGAGACCAGGAACCTCCAAAGATGCCGTTGAGTCTGTTTTCTATTGGCATCCACTGCTGGGCATGTGGCTTACTCTTGAGAGTAGTTTGTTTCCCCAGTGAGACTCATTTGGGAGAAACTAAAATTTCATTTGCAAGTGCTTGTCATTGGAAGAACGTGTCTGTCCTAGGGATAAGGCCAGGTATCCACTTCTCCTTTCAGTTCTAGGAATCCATCTGCTGCACACCCATGCAAGCTGCCCCGTGCATGCTGCCTCTGTCTGCATGAGTTCACATAGGCATCGCCTAGGACACACACAACAAAGCCGCTCTGCTGGATTCAGAAGGCCTTGTTTCCATGGTATCCTCCATCTTCTTTGGTTCTTGCGCTCTTTCCAATTCCTCTTCCACAGGGGTTCCCTGAGTCCTCAGGGGAGGGATTTGATGGAGACTTCCCATTTAGGGCAGAAAGTTCCAAGGTCTCACTCTCTGCATGTTGCCTGGCTGTGGGTCTCTGTCTTTTTTCTCATCTGCTGCAGGAGGAAGCTTCCCTGAAGATAAGGCTGAACAAGACACTGATCTATGAGTACAGCAGAATGTCATTAGGAGTCGTTTTATCTCTATCTTCCTTTCGTGAGACAGCAGCATTTGGTTTTACCCTAGGTTCCTGGGACATCTAGTATCATCAGGTTCTCGGTCACCCAAGCAGCACTAGGTATGGGTTCCATCTCATGGAGTGGGCCTTATTTAAACCAGATATTGACTGGTTACTCACACACGCTTTGTGTCCCCATTGTACTAGTATAGGATGACAGACACCATTGTAGGTGAAAGGGTGTTTGCATTTCTCCTTTGGGAGCAGACAGAGAGCTGCTGGGAACTAAGAGAACCAGCCCAGAGTGGTGCAGGTTCTGTGTAGGCACCCGCTCAGCCTCTCTGTGTTCAGTGGGTGGTACAGGTGTCGTCTTCAGCAATGGAGCCTTGCCATCAGTTTGTGGAGAGCAACCTACAGTCTTAACAACAGCCTGGATTGTTTGAGGATTCCCATGGGACCCCTTTGGCCAACAACTCAACTAGATATAACCTATGCCAGTACTGAAAGTTTGATTTGGTGACAAGAGATGGCCAGCTGGACTCTGTCTCTCCTGTTCCTTGGAGATTTTATTAGATTGTTTATGTATATGAATATACTTTCAAAAGCTCCTACAGCATTGGGTTTCCATGCTACCCCTCATGTGACTCCTTTTTTTGGGGGGTGGTTCGAGACAGGTTTTCTCTGTGTAGCCCTGGTTGTCCTGGTACTCATGCTGTAGACCAGGCTGGCCTCGAACTCAGAAATCTGCCTGCCTCTTCTTTCCAAGGGCTGGGATTAAAGGCGTGCGCCACCACTGCCCGGCTCTCTCCTCTCTCTCTCTCCCTATACTCCCTCTCCTGCCCCCACTTACCCTTCACATTCCAGGCACACACACACCCTTGTCCATCCATAACTATCTATTCTGTTTATCATCCCTAGGGAGAGCTATTCGTTCCTCCTAGTCCCTTACTCTGTACCTAACCTCTATGGTTCTGTGATTTGTAGTTTCTTTATTGTTGACTTAACAGCTAATAGCCACATAAGAGTGAATACTTTTATAAAATAAAAAGGAAGACTTTTTAAAATAGATGGCTCCTTGATGAAGAGCAGAGAGATGCTCCGTGATGAAGAACCCTAGCTGCTCTTGCAGAGGACTTGGTTTGTTTCTCAGCACTTACCTGGCAGCTGGTACTCTTCTGTTGCTTTAGTTCCAGGGCTAGGCAAAGGCTCAGGACCTCCATAGCTTTCATCCCTATAACCTTCAGTGCTGCCCGAGAGCAGGCTCTCTGGGCTGGGGAGTCAAAGCAGGTTTACACAGAGAGCTTGAGTCCAGCTTGATTCTTGTTTATTGTTGTTGTTGTTGTTGGACCCTGGAGAAAGATATGAGGAGAGTACCTGATATCCACAGGATGTGCCGCTCCAGAAAGCCTAGCCCAGACAGAACACAGCAGGCTGAGATGGGTGGCCTCTCTCTCACCCAAGAAACAGCTCTTCCAGGGAACCAGTCAGTCACTATGTAATTGTAGAGAATCTATTGTTTGCTAATGAAATACCAATCACTAACAATCAGATGACTAGTATCATTTTCTCTGACTCATAAACCTTCCTAAATTGTCGGAGTGCCCAAGGTACGCTAAGCCATACTGGAAAGCTGGTATTAAAAAAAAAGAAAAGAAAGAAAGAAAGAAAGAAAGAAAGAAAGAAAGAAAGAAAGAAAAGGAAAGCAAGACTCTTTCCACAGAGAGCTAAACTTCAGCTAGAGAAAATCTACCCCTGACCTGCTCACTCCCCATACAGACCACACTTTTAATGACCTTCCAGCCAATTGTTGGCCATGCTTGGCCTTGGCAGGTGTCAGGTTAACCTGTTTCCATATTCACTGCAACCCGTGATTGCCTAGCTATATATATAGCAATATCTCTCAATGCTCAGAACAGGAGAAATTCCATTGTAAATAATCTGGGACAATTTACCTTAATCCTACCAGTGTGTCCATCAGACTGTAGGCCCGCTCGTCTGTTTTGGGTACCACCAACACAACCTAGTTTTATCTTTGTAAAATTGGAATTACCCCAACCTTTCCTCTTGTGCAGGGATTCGAGGAAACAGTTGGCTTTAAGGGGAGGGCTTAGCCCATGGCTAGCTCTTGATGTGGCACAATCGATGATAGAATTATGGGTTCTGCTTCATATAATTACTATTAAAAACTTCAGTGTGTCCAAGGAGGGAATAAGCAGTAGAGAGCCACCTGGGAGAATTTCTGAATTGAGGGAGATTTTCCTGACAGAGCCACAGACTTGGCTTGCCCACTTCAGAGGTTGTTGGCTGTAGAAAGACATGCATGCAGGCCTCGGTGTCATTAGCTCACTTATTATTACATTTACACATCTATGTATTTATGTGTTTGTGGGTAGATGAAGAGGCCAGAAGACAACTGGAAGGAGCTGGTTTTCTTCTCTACTTCGAGGTTCCAAGGATTAATTGCAGGTTGGCAGGCTTGGCAGTGGGAGCACCTTTACCCTAAGGCATCTTGTTGCCCATTGTTTTATCTTAGGGTGTTACCATTTGAACTCGGGAGGGGGCATTTCTCTCTTTTTCCATTTTCCTGGAAACTAAGCTGCAGAATGGGTTCAGCACAGTTCATGCCCTTCTCCCTCCCCAGCATCCCTTGGCACTTCCTGGGGTGGGGTGACCTCTAAAAGAAAGGTCTCCCCCCTTTTTCTTTTAGAGAAAAGGTAAGATCCACCCTCTAGTCTGGAGAGTTGGAATTCCCGTCTCCTGACTGATGGGGTGTATTAAGAGGTCTGGAACCTTGACCAAAGGAAAGGAATCCGAGGGAAGCTCAGACAAGTACAAACAGAGTCCTGATGCAGACAGATGTTGACCTGCCCTTGGGCAGAGCTGTCAGTGATGACTGGGTCTCTCACTGGTTGATGCCCCACACAGCTCTGACCCTGAGCAAGCAGATCTGTAGCCAGGAGAGAACCTGTCTGGACTTGGAGGTGTTGAAGCTGATGTGAACGAAGACTTTGCTTTCGAACCTGGCTCGCCTTTGGCTGTGCTGATGACTCTGGTCTATCCAAGCCTTTAGGTCAAATGTAGCCCGACCCTCTCCCCAACTCATGCAAATTTAGTCCATTGTGGATTCAAAGTATTTGGAAGGCCACCACCTTTGGACTAAGCATGTACAGAATAGATTTTTAATCATTACTTGCTCAACGACACTTTTTGACAACAAGTTTGCACAGCATGTACAGTATGTCCCAATGAGTCATCTGGAGGCATCATATGTGAGAGGCTTTGGATATGCAAACACGATGCCATTTTATACAAGGCAATTCAGCTTTCCTGCATTTGGGCATAGGCAGGTGTGAGGGGGTAGGGACTTAGAACTAAATCCAGGCGGCTACTGAGGCGCACATGGACACGTTTTCGAGCAACGAAGCTGACGACAGGTTAGTCAAAGCCTCAACTTGTGTCTTCATAAGAAGCAAGGATGGAAAGAGAAGATGGCACATTATTCTAGCCACAGCAATGGCAGCTGAGCCCCCACCCCCAGTATCCTTGCCTGGTCCAGACAGCTGCACGGGGCATGTGGATTCATGATGAGAACATTTTACTGCTTCCTTTTGTCTGCTCCTCCAGTATTTTTCCTACTGTGTCCACATTTGTGCTCCTCCATTATTGCTCACTGTGTGCCAGGCACTGAGGGAGGTACCAGGCAGTGCTGGGCCTTGTGACCTTCAGAGAGTGGGAGCTCACTGACTGGGATCAGTTGTTCCTCCTGCCCTTAGCATTGCATGCATCCTAAAGATGCTTCCAGAACCTTAATTCTTGTTTCTTCTACAGCTCCATTTTGAAGATGCCATGAAATAGGGGACTGGTTTTCTATGTGGCTGTTAAAATTGTCACAAAGAAATGTCTCCAAAGCTGGCTATGTTTTTACCCATGCCAATATCCTAGTACTTGGGAATCTGAGGCAGAGGAATTGAGCATCTGGGAGCAAACATGGGACACTGAAAAAGCAACCAAACAAACTTCTCCAAGAACAATTCTGAAAGCAATCTGAGTGTATAGACTTCTGAGTGGGCTTTTTTTCCTCTTTGCAGCAAGCCCTTTGCTGGAGAAAGGCATCCAGTGTCTTTGTGAGTGAGCAAACTGAAAGTGTTGTGCCAGGGAAATGTTAGTGATCCCCCTAAAACCAGACAGGAACTGATCTGATGAAACTCACAACAGGGTCTTTATTGTATTCAAGCTAGCTCGCATCCCTAACCCCCAATGTACCACTGTCATGCAAGATGGTTTTGGTAGTGGGGGAGCCCTGAATGTCTACTGGGGCAAGCCTTTATAGTAAGCAATAAGCAGAGAGTACGTGTGCATGCATCTAATTGGAAATGTACTGTGGCCTTTAACATAATTGGCTGGTGCTGGGAGACATATCATAAACCTAACTTCTGCTCCCCTCTGCATTGGTGGTCATTAGGCAAGAGGTGGGCTTGTAACCTGGGGTACAGGTTTGTTGGGGGAATAACCTGGAGACACTGATCTTGTTGAGGGTGTAACCTGGTCATGTTGGGGATTAGCCTAGAGACTGGAGCTAAGGTCAGGTTTTGTTGGGGGGGGGAGCAACTTGGAAACTAATGCTAGGTACCAGCCTGTTAGTTCACCTGAGTTCAAATTTAGGTCAGCTTCTCTAAAATGGAGTCTGAACTTAAAAGATTTGGCATCTCAAAACTACACTTACTCCAAGTCAAATGCCATCCTCCTGCATGTCTGACAGGCTCCTTTGCTGGGCCACAGGACCTTCTCGTGAGACCGTGTTTCAGTCTGTAGTGTGCTGTTCCTAGAAGGTGCCAAGCCATTTTTTGCCATCTACCTTTCCATGGTGGGAATATTTTAATATCAGGATTCTACTTAATTCATTAACCTGTCTTCAGTGTATTCTGTTTTCTTAAACTGTGACGGATCAAGATACAAACTCCCTAGTCTTATTCATTGGTTGAGTACTGAATGCAGTATCTACAAGTGAGGGACCAATGTTCGTTGAGTGAATGCATGAAGTGTATTCGGAGACAAGGCTGCCTGTCTAATTTTTCATAGCTTTGAAAATGGCATACAGCAGGCGAGATGCCTCAGCAGGTAAAGGTTCTTGTTAACAAGCATGTCAGGACCCAAAAGGTGAAAGATGAGAATCAACTTCTGGAAATTGTTTTTTGACCTCCAGCCATCCCCACTCCAATAAAAGTAAATGTGATAATTTGTTTTTAAAATGGCATGCTCATTTTTATTACTCATGTCGAATTAGCCACTCAAATGAACTGTGTCAGTTTTTCAGAAGGATGGATAAACACTGAGACAGAAAAGCCATTCAGTGCTCCTCTCTACTGTTTTCCTGTGACACATTCCTGCACTTTAGGGTTTGTAACTAAACCTGCGTGCCCATGTGCTTATTTGTGGTGAGGGGCTCCAGCACTGCTTTAGAGGTACGTTAGCCATGTTTGGCTGGCAGAGATGGTTGAAGCTTGGTAGATGCCTGATGGTACTACAGACAGAGCAGAGGTATGCTGGGAACTCGTGCGGGATAAAGAAGGCAGATTCAAGTTTGGATTTGGTCTGGCAAAGGCTCCTTGGCTGTGCTAAGGCTGGTGGCCTTGGCTCTAGGGTTCTCTACTCCTTTAGCAACTGCCTGCCTCTTTCCCACTGACTTCATGCTGATTGGTCCTCAGTGGAGCAATTAGAGCCAGTGTTCTGCTGAAGAGCAACATGGAAGGAACCTGCAAACGTGCCAGGGCTATTTGGAGATCACCAGAGAGATTCAGATCGCATATTAGTAGGAAACCCAGGCAGAAATTATATTTCCTATCATTAAAGTGACCCCATTTCTTTCTGCTGGCTGGGATGGCTTAGGAAAATTTGAGCCTTTTATATACAAAACAAAAATTTGAGTCTTTTGTATACGCACACATCACACACACACATATTTGAAAGTGAGAATGTATAAGTGTCAAGGTTTGTATATGCTTGGCCCAGGGAGTGGCATTATTAGAAGGTGTGGTCCTGCTGGAGTAGGTGTGGCCTTGTTGAAATAGGTGTGTCACTGTGAGTGTGAGCTTAAAGACCCTCATCCTAGCTGCCTGGAAGCAGTAGTATTCTGCTAGGAGCCTTCAGATGAAGATGAGAATTCTCAGCCTGCCTGGATGCTGCCATGTTCCCACTTGATGATAATAAACTGAACCTCTGAACCTGTAAGCCAGCCCCAATTAAATGTTGTCCTTATAAGGGTTGCCTTGGTCATGTTGTCCCTTCACAGCAATGGACATCCTAACTAAGACAATAAGTATTTGTATATTGGCTTTTCTTTTTCTCTTCTTTCCTTTCCTTTCCTTTCCTTTCCTTTCCTTTCCT
>JADRCD010168647.1:0-20458 GCA_019843815.1 Montemys delectorum | reverse complement strand
GAAAGAAAGAAAGAAAGAAAGAAAGAAAGAAAGAAAGAAAGAAAGAATACAGGCCATTCTCTAGATTAACCCATAATCCATAATTTCTGGATCCATAGTCTTCCCATCTGTTAACTAAAAAATACCTACTCTGTTTTTACAACAATTAAGGCACTATTTGTTGTATAGTATCTGGGACATAAAATGTTTACTCTAATACTTTAGCTTCTTTTACAACATCTCAGTTTAACTCTTCATGTTCTGGAATTCAGTATGCCTTCCTCATCCCACCTGACCCAGAGCTGTTTCCGTCTTCCTCATGAGACCATTTTCCCACAACCCATCTACATAGCCACTTTCTTCTTTTCTTTGATTTCTTACAAGGGCTGACGCCTGTGCCCAGCTGTTGAAGCAGACATCACTAATGTTTTTTGCAGAACTTGTGGCTTCTGAGGCTGCATCAGATCCATGCGTGGTTGCACATCCTTGTGTGCAGAGCATAGGCTTAAATCCCCAGGTGGGCAATGATAAATATAATTGCTGGAGTGGATGCCATTAATGTTTTTTGCAGAAATGATGGCATCTCAAATCCTTCATCACCATGGACCCTTGAACTCCCAATAGCAGCCAGGGTGATAAATTCTGGTTTGACAAAAGTTGGTAAACACATCTTTCTTTTTAAAACTCAGTCTTATATGAGTATTGGATAGGAACAAAGCAAGACCTAGATTAAAAAAAAAAATCTACTCTAGCTTGAAAAAAAGAAAAAACAAAAGAAAGCACTAATATGTGTCTTTAGGCCAACAAAGATCGGTTAGCTAGCTGGTTAAATCTGGAAATATTTATTAAGTGTGTTCTGTGTTCTGGACAGTGTGAATGGACAAGGGAAAAGTAGAGCTTGGAGCAAGAAGTGTTTAGGACAGGATTTGACACTATGGGTTCTAGATCATGTCTATCTAGAATTCAAGTCTAGACACCATGATTAGCCACTTGAGAGTGACCTCAACTGGTTGACTCTGGATTTTGTTCTCTGATGGTGGCAAATAGTGACAGTATTTCTCTTATCAAGGTTGAAAAAAAAAGTAGATCAATTAGGCCTTGCTAAGGCTACTTAGATCCCTGACTGCCCCAGACTACACTTTAACATGTTAGTCAATATTAATGTTAAACAAAGAGAATGAAAGGGCACTCAGTGCAGATCTGTGTACCAGGGACAACTCTCTGGGAGAAGTGATCTCTAAGCAGAGACTATACAAGTGAAGCGTAAAATAAGTGGAATACAAGTCAAGCACAGAATAAGTGCAATATAAGTGAAGCATAGAATAAGTGAAATACAAGTGAAACGTAGAATAAGTGAAATACAAGTAAAGCATAGAATAAGAGAAATATAAGTGAACCGTAGAATAAGTGCAATATAAGTGAAGTGTAGAATAAGTGAAATACAAGTGAAGTGTAGAAGAAGTGAGAAGAAGGATTTTTTAAAGAGCAGGGACAACATGGACAAGCTCCCTCAGCACAATGGCAATGGCGGAAGGGGAAAGACTGCCAAGAGTCACCAAGAGAACACCCCTAGTTCTCCTCCTGCGGGTCTCACTGAGCCCTAGCTCCTCTCAAGCAGATTTCCTACCCTGCAGGCTTCCCAGCATGATAAAGACAGAACTCCGGGCCAGGAAACAGCCCATGTCTGATATTTCTTTGATCCCCACATATCTTGAAGACTCACCTGATATTTGTCTTTTCGTCCCACTTGAAGAGCACGGAGAAACAAAGCCACTCTCCTTCTTTCTATGCACTCATTTTTTGCCTTAAAAACACCTAGAGTCAAAAGGGTGAGACTTCAAGTATTCACTTCTCAGCTCTGTTTTCCTTGTTGGCTGAGTGTCAGAGCCATGGCCTCCATGACTTAGCCTTTTAGTGGAAGTGTGTCCACTACATGCCATGATGTTAATCTCCTGGATGGCTCTGGAGCAGCCCATAGCCACAGGACAATTTGGACTACTTAGGATAAACACTTCTTCTTACTTGGCTTACAGTCTTTTACTTTATGCCATGAAGCTTAGCCTTAATGGATGTATTATATGCCATGCAATCCCTCACAGACAGCAAAGTTTAGCTTATGTGCCAGATACTATCTTTTAAGTTATAGCAGAAGATACCGTGATGTGACTCTTTCTCTCTTTCCCTCTCCACCTCCCTCCTCCCCTCCCTGCTCCCCCCCCCCCCCCCAGTCTTACTATGTAGCCAATGCTGATCAGGAACTCACTACAGAGACAAGGCAATACTTTCTACAAGTCTAAATGCTGCTGATTGTACCAGGCTTGGTCTCTAGGGGTTCTGTGATCTTTCTACTCACTCAACTGGAAGGGTTAGGTAGAGATCACAGAAAGACAAAAAAAGACAAAAAAGTTCTTGATCCCCAAAAGGCACAGACTGGCTTTTGTTTGCACAGTTCATGTCATAGAACTTTCTTGGTTGTACACCGAGATGCATTAACTCTGAGCTGAAGACATTTTTAGGGTAACAATATGGCAGGATAGGCTAGTTTCTACAGTTCCTCCAGAACCCTCTAACTCTTGATCTGTCGGGGCCTCTGTCCTCTGGCCTTCAGAAGCACTATAAGCATGCTGTATGGCAGTTGTGAACTCCAAGTAGCCTACTTTGTTTCTCTTTTCTACACCCAGATGTTGTGGAGCCTTCCAGACACTGGAAATCCTATCCTTACCCATGATCTATTTCTACTAATTCTGTGAGTGTTACTTGACTGAAAGCATTGGTTGTTAGAACTGGTTCTTCCAACATATGACCTGAGGACTAAAGACATCAGAGTCACTTCCGTGTATCTCATACACATGTATGTGCACAAACACTCTCACTCCTCTAGCTATTAGATGTGAAATTTTAGCCAATCAAATCCAACAGTGTATTAAAAGATCAAGGGGGGTTTGTTGCAAATATGTGAGGTAGATCTAATATTTAAATTAATCAGTATAGCCTACCACATCAATATGATAAAAAAGATATATGATCCTATTAATTGATACAGAAAATATCTTGATAAAGTTTATCAACTATTCTTGATACAAAATCTCTCAGTCTTTTAAGGTATAGAAGTTTCTGTTTTGAAAAGCTTTAAGAGTCAACCAAAGGAGAAAAATCTTAAGGATCCAGGATGAGACAAAGGATTCTTAGACTCCATTTTAAAAGCATGATTCATCAGAAGAGAAATCCATAGATTAAACTTTGTCAAAAGGAGAAAAAATTGCACTGCAGAATATCTTATTAAGAGGATGAAAAGATAAGCTACAAACAAGGAGAAAGTATTTGTAAACCTGACAACAGACAAAAGCTGAAACTTATAAGGACCCCTGGAACCTGGTGTTGAGGCTGTAACTCAGTGATACAGTGCTTGCCTAGCAAGCCTGAGGCCCAAGGATTAATCCCCAGCATGGGGGCATGGGCAGAGCCCTACACACTTAGGGGGATAAACGATCCAATTAGAAAACTGGCAAGAACCTTAAAAAGGAACTTGAGTGAAGAAGATACACAGAGTTGTAAGTGAAGATGCTGTCAGGAAACCAGATAAACCCACAGCCTAGCACACTGTGGGTAGAAATGTGAACTACTACACCCACCCTGGGGATCACAGCCTAGCACACTGGGTAGAAATGGGAACTACTACACCCACCCTGGGGATCACAGCCTAGCACACTGGGTAGAAATGTGAACTACTACACCCACCCTGGGGATCACAGCCTAGCACACTGGGTAGAAATGGGAACTACTACAACCACCCTGGGGATTGATTTGCTAGTGTCATATCACCCAACAGCTGTCTTTATTCCAGAGGGATGGAAAACTATGTTCACCCCAAATCTGTACACAAGTGTTTTTACTAGCTTTCTTCATAATACTCCCAAGCTGAAACAAGCCACTTGTACTCTACAGGATAAATAGTTCATCAATAAATGGTACATCAATAGCACATGTCATCACTCAGCAACAAAAATAGCAGAAACTCCTGGTTCAAATAACTACACTAAGAGGAAAAATGCAACCAAAATGTTATAAAATATATTATTTCATTTATAGAACATCTTTTTTAATTTTTTATTCTATTTTATCTTTTTAAACAGCTTTTTAAAAAGATTTATTTATTTATTTTACACTGCAGCTATACAGATGGTTGTGAGCCTTCATGTGGTTGTTGGGAACTGAATTTAGGACCTCTGCTTGCTCTGGTCCACCCCGCTCGCTCGGTCCCTGCTCGCTCCAGTCAAAGATTTGTTTATTATTATAAGTAAGTACAATGTAGCTATCTTCAGATGTACCAAATGTGTCAGATCTCATTATGGGTGGTTGTGAACCACCATGTGGTTGCTGGGATTTGAACTCAGGATCTTCAGAAGAGCAGTCAGTGCTCTTACTCACTGAGCCATCTCACCAGCCAAATTTTATTTATTTTAAATGGAGTCTTGCTATATAGTCCTGTCTAGCCTGGAACTCACTAATAGACAAGGCTGGACTTGAACTCATAGAGATTTGCCTGTGAGTGCCGAGATAATACCACACCTACTTTATACAACATTCTTGAAGTGACATTTAGAGAAACACGAAACTGTGTAGGGAGGCCTTAAGGACTGGAATTGTGGGGAGGGGTAGGTAACCATGGCCACACAGGGTTACATGAGAAATCGTCACGTGATAGGATGCTTCATTCTGCTGTTGATGTCACTGTTCTGGTTTTGCTAGCATGTTAAAGTTTTGCAGGGTGTTCCTATTAGGAAGAATTGGGTAAAGGAGTATGAATTCTTCCTCTGCATTATTTACTACAACTACAATGGAATCTATAATTATTTCAAAATCAGAAAGCCCTAATGTGTAGAAATAATAGAAATGTATGCAGTACCATGTATATAATAATGTATATAAAAAATAGAAATGTATGCAGTACCATAAAGAGTTGTTTAGTATTGGCATTATTTTATCAATGTTGCCCACGAGTTAGTTTAGACTTAGCTATTTCATCTGGAATAAACTCGTTTGCTAATTTAGAGCGCTATAATGGGGGAAAGTGCTCTGAAGTGCTGCCTTCTGGACATGACTTGGCCAATGCATCATGAACCCAGAACAGCTGTGGCTACCTGCACAAGACCTATGAAGATGGGGCCTGTCACTAGTTCATCATGGGTGGGGAAGGGTCTCATGAGGCTCCCTACCCCACCGAGGAGCTATTGACAGTTAAGGGTTGCTGGGACAAAGAGAGTCATTTTCTTCAGTCTTGTAGCCACTAGTAAGTTGCCTGTGCTCCAAGAGCTCACTGCCTAACTCACTGCTTTGGTCATGCAAACAGCCCTAATTAAACTCAGTGGGAAGACAATAGGGACTTATGGGAAGAAGGGGCTTGTGGGGAACAGGAGGAAGAGAAAGAGAGCTATATGAGGGTTAAAATTACTGAAATACATTATATACATGTATATGTGTATTTATGCAAAGAATTGCATAAAATAGCATAAGTAAATAAATAAGCATGAACTTGTTTTGTTTTGTTTTGTTTTTTGTTTTTGTTTTTTTTTTTTTTTTTTTTTAAGTCTTTCGAGATAGGTTTCTGTGTGTAGCCTTGTATGTCCTGGAACTCACTCTGTAGATCAGGCTGGCCTTGAACTCAGAAATCCATCTGCCTCTAAGCATGAACTTGTAATGCTAGTACTTGCAAGGTGATTGGGAGTTCAAGGTTATCCTTGGCTATAGAGATTGTTAGAGGCCAACCTGAGCTATACAAAAACCTATGTAAACCAAAACCAAACCATTAACACTAAAACTATTCTACTTTCAGGTCCCCAGCCCCACATTTAGAGTTTAGACATTCGTATTCTACAGGTTTGTTGAAGTACAAAGAAGTATCTATTTCTAGAAATATCCAGACCGTCCTAGTAATGTAAGCCACTGCTTTAGTGGTTTGGCATCTTCCTTGTCACTAGAGATGGCCATCTGAAGGGTATCATAGGTGTCATATGGTGTCCTGGCTGTTCAAGCATCTTTTGAGGAAGTCTGGACCCTGCTCTGATTCGCAGAACATTTTTCTTGAGGGCTAAGGGCAAAACCTTCTCCTTCCTGTATGTAAAATACCTTCAGCTTCATCATTACTCCAGGCTACACTAGATGGTTCATTAAGCTCCTCCCACCCTGGGGAGGAGATTCATTGAAGCCACAGTCTGGGTCAGAAGGAGAACTTTTGGAAAAGTAAAATGAGCAGATTTTTAAAAGAAAGCTCATACACTTTGTCTCAGTTAGGTTTCCTATTCTTGTAATGAAACACCATGGCTGAAACAACTTGAGGAGGAAAGGGTTTTGGTTGTCATTGTTGTTATAGTTGTTGGTGCGGTGTTTTCTCAGTTGAGGTGCCTTCCTCCCAAATGTCTATAGCTTGTATCAAGTTGACCCAAAACTAGTCAACACACCCCTCCATGTCCTGATCCTGCAAATGGCAAAGGACAAAAGACCACTGTAACAATTCCAGCAAAGCCTCCAGACCCACAGCTAGACCAAGGGGCATCGTTTGCTTGTAAAACCTACTTCAAACAAGCAGGATTTTCAAAAGACACAGGATTTGCTTCTAACACTAAGTAGAAAAAGTTAAAACCTGAACTAGACAGCCACTTAATTCCTAAAAAATATCTGTCACCCCACAGCTGCAGCCTTTTTGAACAAGAAGGCATGTTGGTGACTCTGGAGTTAGAAATATGGGAGAAAAAGTATTTAGAAGAGTTTTAGTTGATTAGACAATAACCTATGAAATAAATCTACACAAGATCAGAGAACAAGGCAGTGAAAGAGGCGTGGGTATGTTCGGTGTAATTTTCAGGTTGGCATCCGAGGACATGGAAGATCCTTTCGAGCTCATGGCCGTTGGTTAACTGCTACTATGATGATTAATCTTCAAGGCCAACTTGACTGAGGTTTTTTGGTTTTTTTGTTTGTTTGTTTGTTTTTGTTTTGTTTTGTTTTGGTTTGATGTTTTGGTTTTTCGAGACAGGGTTTCTCTGTGTAGCCCTGGGTGTCCTGGAACTCACTCTGTAGACTAGGCTGGCCTCAAACTCAGAAATCTGCTTGCTTCTGCCTCCCAAGTGCTGGGATTAAAGGCGTGCGCCACCACTGCCCAGCTCGACTGAGTTTTCAATCAACAAGGGGGTATGTGCATGTGAGAGCAATCTCACAGAGATACACCCTGGATCTGGGTAGCACCATCTCACAGTTTAGAGTCTGGAACTAAATAAAAAGGAAAGAGTGAATGGAATGTTAACATTGGTCTGTCTGTGTTTACTGACTGCAGATACCATGTGACCAATCACTCCATGTTCCCACTATCATGCTTTACCAACCAGGATGGACTATATTCACCCAAACCATATGCCAAAATAAATCCTCCTCCTCCTCCTCCTCCTCTTCCTCCTCTTTCTTCTTCTTCTTCTTCTTCTTCTTCTTCTTCTTCTTCTTCTTCTTCTTCTTCTTCTTCTTCTTCTTCTTCTCCTTCTCCTTCTCCTTCTCCTTCTCCTTCTCCTTCTCCTCTCTCTTTCTTAAATATTTTTATTTTATGTGTATAAGTGCTTTGGATGCATGTGTATATGTGCACCATATGCATTCCTAGTGCCCACAAAGTACAGAAGGGGGTGTCAGATCCTCTGGAACTGGAGTTACAGATGTAAACTATCATGTGTTTGCTGAAAATCAAACTTGAGTCATCTAGAAGAGCAGCCAATGCTCTTAAACACCGAACCACCTCTCTAACCCCTAAGCCCTTCTCTTGGGTCTTTTGACATACCAATGAGAAGAACAACAGGTAGGATACTTTGTCTTTCTCCCAGAGAACAGAAGGATACTCTGTGTGTGTTCTGTTTGGAGTAGGGACTGTGATTATTCCTGAAAGACCCACTTAGATTTTGTACTGGCCAAAGGACTTGATTGCAAATAATAGGAAAAGATTTAGAATCATTAAACAAAACTGGAATTTATCATCACAATATCTGAAAAAACTAAGCCCAAAAAGAGAGGTGGAGCCAAGGTCTTATCAGCCTGGTTGGGAACCTACAGAGGCAGAGGCAGAGGCAGAGGCAGAGGCAGAGGCAGAGGCAGAGGCAGAGGCAGAGGCAGAGGCAGAGGAGGCAGAGGAGGCAGAGGAGGCAGAGGAGGCAGAGGAGGCAGAGGCAGAGGCAGAGGCAGAGGCAGAGGCAGAGGCAGGTAGATAGATCACTGTGGGTTTGAGGTCAGCCTGCTATACAGATTGAGTTCTAAGCCAGTCATGACTACATAATGAGACCCAGTCTTATAAATAAATAAATAAACAAACAAATAAATAAATAAATAAATGAATAAGAAGACGAGGAAGACAAAGAAAGGCTACATTCTAGATTTCCTTTCTGTGGCACTTTGAGAGAGTTACTGATGTTGGTTGCTTGGCAATGGTGATGCATAGCTTTAATCTCAGGGCTCAGAAGGCAGAGGCAGGTGGATCTCTGTGAATTCAAGGCCAGCCTGGTCTACAGAGCAAGTTCCAGGACAGCCAGAGCTACACAGAGGAACCACCATGGAAAAAACCATGAGAGTTACTAATCTAAAACTAAGATTTTTGCTTTGCTTTCAACTTTGCTGTAGCTTGGATTTACATTTTATTTGAAAGTTACCAAATCAAACTAAGCCAAAACGAAAACAGAAAACCAGAACAAAAACCAAAGGACTTAATTTTTTGGCTCTGTCCATGACACTCTGATCAAAGCCACGTACATAAAGCCACAGGTGAGATGACTGTCAGTGGGACTTAATTTATGCAAACAGGAGGCAGCTGGTGAATCTGAAGGCACCAAATAGAGTTTAAGCCAGAACGAGGAGCACATTATGCAAAAAAGCCCAGTGCATGATTGGTTCACGACCCTTCATTTACTCAATAAATATTTACTCTGTGTCTGTGAGTATAGGATTTGGGGTGATAAGACAGACACAACCTACCTCGTCATGACATTTATTGTGAAGTAAAGGAGATAAATAATTACAAATGATTGGAGAAGTGACTGTTTGGCTGTGGTGACAGTAATTACCACAAAGGAAGTGTGTACAGTGTGGTCTGAGATTGCACAAGAGGCACCTACCGCCAACTCATTTTCTCTGTCTCAGGCCTTTGGTATTTACATATAGTATCAATCTGTACTTTGTTAAGCTCGCCCCTTACCTACTGCATTAGCCCTATCTGTTTAGCCCACCCTCTTCTCCTAGGTTCTGGTGGATGACCAGGCTTGTGCCACTGCCACGAATCCAGAATTTATAATGTTCAAAACTACCTTGCTCCACTGCATCTTGCCCTAGGCATAGCTGATTAGGAGAGTTATGACTCTGGATAATCCAGAGAATATTCTCTTGATTCCCTTCACTCCAAAAGTGGATCTGCATTTTCTCTATGATGCAATAGGAGAGACGTCCATTAAAACAGTGACCCATGATCCACTCCTGTCCAGAACATTCTCTATTCCTATCATTGGCAACGAAGGAGTTTTCATTGCCCCACTGAAATGGTGCCTATATTGGTTCATTTTCTGTAACTATAACAAAATACTGGAAGTTGACTACTTACAAAACAAAGAACTTTATCTGTTACCCAGTTCTGGGAGTTCATTGGTACAATGCTGGGGATCAGCTTAGCTCTAGTGGTGGATAGCATCCAAATGTATGGAGTGTGGGCAACATTGCATGGCATGTTTATCTATAACATACCTCTCAAAAGAATTAACCAGGGAAGGCTAGTGAGAGTGATCATAGGTTAAGAGCATTGGCTGTTCTTGTACAGAACCTGGTCTCAGTTCCCCCAATATGTACTTGGCTTCTTATAACTGTATGTAGCTCCAGTTCCAGTGGATCTGACACTCTTTTCTGGCCTCTACTGGGAAGGTACACATGTGGCCTATAGACAGAGCTACAGGCAAAACATCAATACAAATAAATCATTTTTTTTTTAAAGAATGAACCAGGTTCTCCTGAGAAGCACCTCAGTTGTTTCTGAGGGAAATGTCTTCATTTGCTCCCCATGAGACCTTACATTAGAGGCTGTGCATCACAGCCTCACACTAAGGTAGTATGGAACCTTCACATGGGCCCTTAGGAGACAGTCTCAAACTGTATGTACACTGTAGCAATACCTCAGAAGAAATGCTAATTGTCAGGCTGGCCTTGAACTCAGAAATCCGCCTGCCTCTGCCTCCCTAGTGCTGGGATTAAAGGCGTGTGCCACCACGCCTGGCATCTTTTCCCTTTTTCTTTCAAGTTAGTTTATGAGCAAAGATACCTCCTAAGAACCTAGCATTTATGGCTGTGGGCATTAACTTATGGAGAAACAGAACTGAGAGTAAGCCTTGTCAACAAAGCTGTGTTGGACCCATTTATTCAGACTTTGCAACATTTGTTCAGGACGTCTACAGACATTAGCTGGGTCCCATGCTCAAGAGGACTAAAGATGGAAAAATGTAATAGCAATTTCTGGACAATATGCTGGATTGAGCTGATATAAAAAGACCGAAGGCTGATATGACTGAGAGGGGAAAGTCCAATAAAAATATAATACATGGTAAGCTGATGTCAAATAAGGGAAACTCTCATGTGCCAGACACAGGATAGGAGTTGAAGCCACACTTCTCAAAAGAATATTGATAAATGAGCCTAGGTGCAGAGCTCAAGGACTGGATTGTTAGGGGCATTAGTTCCTCATGGGGATGGCAGATGAGGCACTGGGATTCTTGCAAAAGCCAACGACAGTGAGGTTGCTTCTGCCCAAGATAATGGGCCAGAATATTAACAACTGTCCAGAGAGATCAATCAGTGGACTTTTCAAGGAGAGCTAGCCCCTCTTACAAATCAAGGAGACACATTCCTTGAGGAAGAACAGAGAGATGTCACCAAGAATGGGCAAAACAGTATACAAGCTCTGACGAGACTGATGACCAGCTCCATGCCAAAAAAAGACGAAGGCCAGGGCTACTGATTTCTGCCACAAGAAGAAGAGGAAGAATGCAAGGATGGGGCTATGGATAAGGCTACAGAGGGCAAGAAATCCAGACTCAGTTGAGAGGGAAGGTGGGGATGAAAAAGGCCATACTTGAAAGGCATCCCCAACAACTCCAACAGGGTGGCACAGACACAGAAAGAGCAGACAGATGGACCTGGATGGGCCAGAGGACTTTGAAGAAGATATGGAGAAGAAATCAAGAGAGCTGCATGAAAAACGCATTCATCTGGAAGGACAGCAGGCTACAGCTGAGCTTCCCCTGGTGGCAGAATCTAGAAACAGAGGAAGCAGAGAGAGTGCAAGCTGGGACCAGCCTGGGACTTTATTTTGTTGTTGTTGTTGTTGTTTTTCTTTTCTTTTTTTATTAGATATTTTCTTTATTTACATTTCAAATGATATTTCCTTTCCCAGTTTCCCCTCCAGAAAAACAAACAAACAAACAAACAAACAAACCTTGTGCCCTCCCCCCTCCCCCTGCTCAACAACCCACCCTCTCCCACTTCCTGGCCCTGGCATTCCCCTACACTGGAGCATAGAACCTTACAGTACCAAGGGCTTCTCCTCCCATTGATGACCCACTAGGACATCCTCTGCTCTACACATGCTGCTGGAGCTTTAAATCCTCAAAGCCTTGGTGACATACTTCCTCCACCAACACTGCACTTCCTAAACCTACTCAACTGTGGACAGAGACTAAAGTGCTATGGACCAACCTCATCTTGGAGAGGGTTCTGAGGAAGGGGTGCTGGGAGCCTTGAGAGAAATGACTTGAAGTCAAATCGTGAGTTACAAGGTGATAGTCTATGTTCTGCTCAAGACAGATTTCCAGACAGCTCTCTGCTCCAGACAGCTTTCTCCTGCAATTCTAAAAAACTCTCTGGATAGCTCATATCTTATAGATCAAAAGCCCAGTCTTTTAATTACATATCAATTCAGTCATTACCCCAGGTTCCCTTTTGATTATCCCATGAATTAGTATCCCATGACTCCACCCTCTTGATTCTTAACAGGAGACAGCACACACTTATTTAAAAAAAAAATTACAAGAGAATTCAGATATCTGCCTGCATTTGTTAAGTACAGATAATTTCAAGTCAGGGTCCCACCCAGCTAGCTTATTGTCTGTACTTACCAACACACACACACACACACACACACACACACACACACACACACACACAGTGATGCATTATACGGCATTTGCCTCAAAATAATATAGATAGTGGGCTGGAGAGTTGGATCAGCAGCACTTGTTGGTCTTTCAGAGCAACTGGCTTTGATTTCCAGCACCCAGCTGGTGGCTCACAACTATCAGAAACTCCAGTCCAAGAAGATCTGATATCCATTTCTGACCTCTATATGCACAAAGCATGCAGATGTTACATATACATACATGCAGGCAAAACAGTCATGCACACAAAATAATTAAATCTGGAGGAGCAGGGAATAACACAGAAAAAAGCTAGCTGGGATTTTACCAGGCAGGATTGGCTGAATTCCGATAATTTTGAGTGCAGAGTGAGGTATGAACTTTGGGGCTGTGAGACGACTCTACTTTTGTAAATCTCCACTCTCCATTAACAATTGTTATGGAAGAACTCCATGGAGTTAGGGTTCCTATTGCTGTGATGAAACAACATGACCATGGAATCCCCTATAAAGGGAAGCATTTAATTGAGGCTGGCTTACAATGCAGAGGTTTAGTCCATTAGCATCATGGGAGGAAGCATGGCAGCGCACAGGCAGACATGGTCATGATTTGAGCATCTGAAACCTCAGGCCCTTTTCCAGATACTTTCTCCAACGTGGTCACACCTACTCCAACAAGGCCACACCTCCCAATAGAAGTACTGCCTATGATACTATTGGGGAACATTTTCATTCAAACCACTACATCTACCACCACCATCTCCGCCACCGCCACCGCCACCGCCACCGCCACCGCCACTGCCACCGCCACCGTGTGTTCCTTGTTGGCTTGCAGTGCTGGAGACTAAGCCCAGGACCTTGGGCATGCTACACAGATGCTCTAAAGCTGAGCTGTATCCCTAGCACTTGCATCATTTTACAATTTAAACATAGCTCTCATTGGATCAGAGTGTTCTGTCTTCCTGAAGTCTAACTTCCCTGACACCAGCCAAGGCCCTACCTTGCAAGAATTCCTTTCTGAGATCCACAATTCCTGGCCTGCCACATTCATCTTTTTCTGCACATCTCCTTGGGGAAGATGAGTTTGAAACTGAAACCACTTTGTCATTAAGGAAGCCGCTCTACCTGTCACATACCAGCTGTGTATAGCGTCCTGATCTCTTCTTCAGAGATAGAGATTTTACCTCTGTCACCTGATAAATTCTACCACTACAGGATCCATGGCAGCATGGTCCTACTGTATGATATGACAGGGCATTACTCCCTGCGGCTTTCCTCCCCTAAACACATCCCTCTAGTCTAGTCACGGGAAAAATACCACAGCAGTGCCAGCAAAAGTATTGTTCTCCAGTATAGCCGATCAATTCACCTCAAATAGTCAGAAACATCAAAAGATATGGTTTGAAAAGCTCACAGGCAAGAAGAGCCTGAAGAGAAGATGACAGACAACTCGGTGCTTTCCTGGATGGGACCCCAGGACAAAAAAAGAGACACCAGATAAAAACTTGGGGAAATTAAGTGCATTAATTAAAATCAATTATGACATACAATTTATCGACTTTGATGAGTATGCTATACTTAGGGAACATGTTCATAAGAAGGGAATATGCATAAATACTGGATTAGTCTTATTATTTTTCAGTAAAGTTAACTTTATTTTAAAATAAATTGTTAATTTTGGTGTGTGTGGTATTTTTATTTACTAGCAAGTTTCCATAATAAAGTTCATCAAATATATCATATTTGATGTATTATATTCTATTTTAGAGTATAATATTTTGTATTTACTTCACAAGTATGACATTTATGTATCTTATGAGAACATGAACCTCCATAAGATGGAATCAGTAACTTGAGCAAGTGTGAATTTTAATACCCCAAGAACTGCTAATGACGGGATAGAAATTAATGCTGTCCCCATTTTGTCTTTGTGGTCACCATCTGTTCTCACACAGAAACAACCTCGTCCCTTGGGGAATCACCTATCTAGTAGACATTGATAGTTGTATACAAAGATACTGGAGGATCCCCAAAGGAGCAGGAGAGGAAGTTTCTCCTCTTCTTGCCACATGCTATAGGTGCAGGGCTGCCTGATATGTACAGGTGCAGCCGGCCAGAGGCTTGAAACAGGAACCACTGGCTTCCCCCCATGTTCCCCTCCACCCCGGGGAAGCTGGAGGGGGGTTGGGGAGTTGTGCTACAAACTTCCTTCTCCCTTTTCCTGCTGTTTCTTGGCAGGAAGTGGTTAAGGGACCATTTTCAGGGCATCCAGTCAGTGACATTCTCTTGGTGAACCTTACTGGGTAGAAATAAGATCCCCAGTCAGAAGGAAGAAACTTCTATTTCTAGTTGGCAGCCATCTTGAAACCATAAGGTTATCTATGCTACAAATAAAGCTGATACAAGGAAAATGAGACCCAGGAGGATTGTGGGAAACTAGATTTGAAGCCACATTTGTATCTTCACCTGGGCACTGTCCCAGAGACCAGAGGGGCTGTTAAACTGTTACTTTTAAAGCCATCCCAACACTTCCCACAATAGGAAGTGAAGCGGCTTGTGTTCTCTCTCCCTGTCCTTTAGAGACTTGAGGTGTACAGATAATTTGTCAGGACTTCCCAGTGCCTCTGTACTGTAGACAGGACATACTCAGAGAAGCAAGGGGAAGAGTGTGACAGGGTCAGCAGAGGCGACCTGTGACCAGTGGTGGCTCTTCCTGACTGCCCTGCACTCTGGGCCTTTGTTGAGTTTCTCTCTACAGCTTTCCCATCAGCTCTATTAACTATATGCTATTCTTCCAATACTCGCTTCTCCGATTAAGTTACTCGAAATCTATTGCTGCTGTTCTCAAGCAAGGACCCCAGCTCACCACCAAGCCATGGACCCTAGTGGCTGAGCATGCATGAAGTCGGAGGGTCAGTCTCTGGTTTCAGAGGTTGGGTGGGAAAGATGGTGATGGTGGGAGGGTAAGGGAAATGTTGGAGGATAAGGAGTGGAGTTTGTATATGAAATTCTCAAATAAAAAAGAAATTAAACAAAGGTCCTTGTATTGGCTGGTTTTGTGTGCTAACTTGACACAGGCTGGAGTTATCACAGAGAAGGGAGTTTCAGTTGGGGAAGTGCGTCCATGAGACCCAGCTGTGGGGCATTTTCTCAATTAGTGATCAAGGGGGTAGGGCCCCTTGTGGGTGTTGCCATCTCTGGGCCGGAAGTTTTGAGTTCTATAAGAGAGCAAGCTGAGCAAGCCAGGAAAGGCAAGCCAATAAGGAACATCCCTCCACGGCCTCTGCATCAGCTCCTGCTTCCTGACCTGCTTGAGTTCCAGTCCTGACTTCCTTGGTGATAAACAGCCATGTGGAAGTAAGCCGAATAAACCCTTTCCTCCCCAACTTGCTTCTTGGTCATGATGTTTGTGCAGGAATGGAAACCCTGACTAAGATAGACCTTTTGTTTTGCTTTGTTTTTGTTTTTGAACAATGTGAAAGAGACTTTTCAATAATGTATGGTTTCTCTAGCCTCAAGACTTTTGGTTCCTGATGGGACAAACAGAATATATATAGTGTGGTAAATGTTGAAAGACTCTCTCACAAAATAATCAGAGAACTCAGTGGAGGGGGAAACCCCTTTTTCTCTTGGGGTAAGAGGAGGGAGTCAGGTCAGACCTTACATAGAAGTAACAGGCACTGAAGCTTTACAAGGCCATCAAAATTTCATCAGAGAGAAGAACTTGTGTGTAAATAGAAAAGTGTGAAAAAAAATACATGCTGGGGTTGAGCCAGAGCTGAGGAGAAGGTCTTTTAAGTGTGAACAAAACTAGACCTGAGATTAAAGAGAGGCCTGAAAGACGGCTCAGTCGGGAGGGCACTGAGCCCCTTGTGAGCCCAATGACTTAGGTTCCATCCTGAAGCCTATGTAAAGGTGGACAAAGAGAACCAACTCTTGCACATTGTCCCCTGATCTCCATACCACAGCATGAGTACCTATAGTCAAACACACATATACAGCATATATACATACACATATACATTCAGAAGGAAGGAAATTTAAAAAGGAGTAAATAAACATTGATTGAGGAGAAAATATTAAGAAGAGATGAAGAAAGATTTTGGAAATAAAGTTGGATAATTGGATAAAAAATGTTCTTAAAGTGCTTCAGTTGGCCTTCCAAGGTGTTTTAGGATTATTCTAGTTTTAATTCTCTCATGTTTAATGAACTGCCCCTAAGATCTTTTCTAGTAGAAAAGGCCGCTAGACTGAGCAAATGGACAGGGGCTAGAGAGCAAAAATCCAGCCCCAAGGACAGTCACTGAAAACAGGGTAAAAAGCATGAATTCTTCCAGGTTTTCACAGCTTTGTTCAGACAGAGACAGAGCAAAGCAAACAAGGACCATATGGGGAAATGGAAAACAAATATCAACATGGCAAATTCAAATCGAACTGCATCAACAACTGGAAGCCGTAAATGTTTAGACACCCTAATTAAAACACAGAGTCCAACCTACAATATTGGCTCAAAAGCTGTGCGGTGGATTGAATCTCATGCTCTTTAAAATTCATTTAAAGCCTTGACTTCCCAGAGTACCTGTGTCCGGGAACAGCAGAGATATGATCTTTTTTTTTTTTTTAAATGTATTCACCATTGCTCTCTTCAGACACACCAGAAGAGGGCATCAGACTCCATTGCAGATGGTTGTGAGCCACCATGTGGTTGCAGGGAATTGAACTCAGGACCTCTGGAAGAGCAGTCAGCGCTCTTAACTACTGAGCCATCTCTCCAGCCCCAGAGATATAATCTTTAGGTTAGGAGAGAGTCTTGAAGTTAATATAGTTCTGAGGTGGATTCCTAAGTGGATGCAACTGTGGGCTTAAAAGAAACTCTCTTCTCTCCTCTTCACAGCAAGGCCCAGGCCAGCTAGAGACATATGACAAGATACTATCTCAAAACCAAAACCAAACAAAGAGAATTTAAAAGTAAAGAATACCACTGGAAATAAAGGTGTGAATTGATAATAAGAGTCCAGTCAGTCATTAGTACATACTAATTTTAAACGTTTATGTGTTCAATAACAAAGCTTCGAGTAAACATGAAGGGAGAAGGCATGCTGGCACACACCTTGGATACCTGTAATCAGGAGGCTGAGCCGAGAGAACAGGAAGGCCAGCCAGGGCTACACAGTGAGACACAATTCAAGAAACAACAACAACAACAATACAACATAAAATTACAAGGAACAATCGCCAAATCTACAATTATAGTCAGAGATTCATTAACCCAATTTCAGTAGTCAAAAAAAGTGAAGAAAAAGTCAATGACACAAGACTTAAATATTTACTTACTAATATAACCAAATCTATGTTCACAGACCACTCAAATCCCAAACAGATTTCAATACATACATAGTAATTGCCAAAAGACACTAGCTTGTACACAAAATACTAATCTTTGCAAATTTTATTTTATGAAAATTTGTATTGCATTTGTTTGTCTGTGTGTACATGGGTGTGTGCATGCAGATACACTCAGGTGCCACATCTCACAAGTGGAAGTCTGAGAGCAGTTTACGGAAGTCAGTTCTCCCTGTCTATCATGTGGATTCTGAAGTCCAAGCTTATATTGTTGGGCTTGGCAGTCAAGTACCTTTACCACGTTGGGCCATCTCATCAGCCCAAGCCTTGACTAATCTTAAATGAGTCATGTCACAAAAATGAAACTGGAGAACACAGATATTACCTTGTCCTGAGATTCACTATGAAGCTTCAGGAATCAAGGGTGGTAAGTTATCAAGAGAGACAGCTGACCGAAACTGACTCTAACACCCAGACAGCCTGCATACTCTCTAGACCGAGGTGCAAAAAGACCACGGTGGAGAAACAGCGGCTTCCCCACCATCCTTGCTGGAGCACTCGAGCGATCACAGCACAGATGAATTGTGGCCCTCACTCCAAAGCCCAAAGCCCAAAACATCTGTAGGAAAACAGGAGGAGTCCATTCCCACTTCATGTTAAGCATTCCTGTCTTAGATAGGAAACAAAGAAACAAACATCAATTGCACTGAACCTAAATGTCTGTTTTTCAAGAGATATTAAGAAATGAAAAGCAGCCGGGCGATAGTGGAGCATACCTTTAATTCCAGCACTTGGGAGGCAGAGGCAGGCAGATTTCTGAGTTCGAGGCCAGCCTGGTCTACAGAGTGAGTTCCAGGACAGCCAGGGCTATACAAAGAAACTCTGTCTCCGAAAAAAAAAAGAAAAAGAAAGAAAGAAAGAAAGAAAGAAAAGAAAAGAAAAGAAAAGAAAAGAAAAGCCACGAGCTGGAAGGAAAATGTGAATTATGATTCTATAAAAGTTCTATATCCAGAGTGTATAACTAAACTCAACAATAGGAAACCCTGGCTGGGAGATGGCTCAGTCAGTAAAGTGCTTGTCACTCAGCCATGAGGATCTGAGTTTGGTCACCAGCACCTACATGCAAACCAGCTATGTTGTTACACACCTGTATGCACATACACACAAAATAAAAATGTGTGAATAAAAACTTTCATCTTGTGCTGGTGAGATGGGTCAGCGGGTAAGAGCATCACCTGCTCTTCTGAAGGTTGTGAGTTCAAATCCCAGCAACCACATGGTGGCTCACAACCACCAGTAATGAAATCTAACGCCCTCTTCTGGTGCGTGTGAAGACAGCTACAGTGTACTTATTTATAATAATAAATAAATCTTTGGGCCGGAGCAAGCAAGGACTGAGCAAGCAGAGGTCTACCAGAGTGAGTGGGGCCAACCGACCAGAGCGAGCAGAGGTCCTAAAAGTCAATTCCCAACAACCAGATGAAGGCTCACAACTATCTGTACAGCTACAGTGTGTACTCATATACATAAAAATAAATAAATCTTTAAAAAATAAAAAAATTAAAAACCCTTTTATCTTTGAAAAAATGAAGGCAGAAGTCAGATGTGTAATGGCGCACCCCTTTAATCACACCACTCAGGAAGCAAAGGCAGGAGGGTCTCTGTGTGTTTGAGGCTAGCCCAGTCTAAATAGTGAGTTCCGGGTCAGTCAGAACTACATAGTGAGACCCTGCCTTGAAACAAAACAAAATATAGGCAAAGACCTAAAGTGTTGTTTGGATTTTTTAGGTTGTTTTTGAGACAAGGTTTTGTACTATAGCTTAGGCTGGCCTGAAATTCATTACGTACACTAGGCTGACCTTGAACTCACAGTAACCCTTCTCGTTTGGCTTCTCCTATATCTGGCTCAAATTGATGAATGTGCACCTGTAATTCTAGCAGAAATAGACAAAACAATCAAAGGGAACAATTGAAATAAGTGCACATCAGGAAATGAACAGATAAACAACAGAATGCTGTTCAGCATTAAAAAGGAACGATCTTATGATACATGCATGCTGCAGCACAATGATCTATCAGGACTGCAAGCTGTGTGAAATGAGGAAGGAACAGGAGAAGATGGGTGTCAGCTGGGCGTGGTAGCACACAATTCCAGAACTCTTCTGGTGGAGGCCAGCCTTGGAACCCCAGACTCCATGAGGCTTTGAATTAACAAACGAAACAAAACAGACAAACAAACTAAACTAAAAAGGACAGGAGCCAGCCAAGTGCAGGGCACACATCCTCTTATAGCACCAGCTACTGCAGAGGCTGGGGCAAGAAGACGCCTTGAGCACAGAAACTCTAGGCCAAACTGAGCACCATACTGAGACCATATATCTTAACACAAGGATTTTAGCAACACATAGTCTATGTAATACCACTCACATGAGCCTTAAGAGTAGAGAAGTTCACTGAGATAGAACAGAGAATGGTATCATCAGCGGCTGGAACAACGGAGGAGTGGAAGTTACTGCATAATTAGATTTCAGTGCTGCAGTGAGAAGAGTTTTAGAAGTACAATGTGCAAGTTCTTAATAACATTACATGCATTAGAAAAAGCTGATGGCCAGGCAGTGGTGCCGCACGGCTTTAATCCCAGCACTTGAGAGGCAGAGACAGGCAGAATTCTGAGTTCAAGGCCAGTCTGGTCTACAGAGCCAAGACTATATGGAGAAACCCTGTCTTGAAAAAAACAAAAACAGGGCTGGGAGAGATGGCTCAGTGGTTAAGAGCATTAACTGCTCTTCCAGAGGTCCTGAGTTCAATTCCCAGTAACCACATGGTGGCTCACAACCATCTATAATGGGGATCTGATGTCCTCTTCTGGTGTGTCTGAAGACAGCAACAGTGTACCCACATACATGAAATAAATAAAAGTAAATCTTTAAAAAAAAAAAAAAA
>JADRCD010168644.1:0-12100 GCA_019843815.1 Montemys delectorum | reverse complement strand
GAGAGGAGAGGAGAGGAGAGGAGAGCAGAGAGAGAGAGAGAGAGAGGAGAAAGGAATGAGGAACTAGGGGAGAAGAATCACCAATATGCTTGTGTGAATGAAAGATAGGGAGGGAGGCAAATGAAAGGCTGCAAAGTCGGAAGCAGGGAGATACTGACACCAAATCTCTGCAAAGCGTTCAAAATTCTCCAGCTGCCACGCTTTTAATTTGCTACCATTCTAATTAAAATGCAAATTAAATTTATAATTAGCATCAGCGCTTTCTAAAGAAACCTCCTTGTGCGCTGCACAAACATATGGGACGATACTGTAGTGTAAAGTTTGTAAAACAGAAGTAATAGCAGAAAGTGTTGAGGGGGATGAGGGGGGAGCTCTCTCTCTCTCTCTCTCTCTCTCTCTCTCTCTCTCTCTCTCTCTCTCTCTCTCTCTCTCCCTCTGTCTCTCTCTTTCTCTCTCCCTCTCTCCTTCCCTCCCTCCCTCTCTCTCTTCCCCCATCTTCTGTGTGCTATTCTTGGGAAATACATTTTATGCAGCCACAGGATGACTTGCGTGATGCTAAGAGCTTTGCTTACAGGAGTGTGGAAGTTGTGAGCCGATGTCTCCTTGCAACAAAAGGATTGCTGAGTGCGGAGGCTTGGCTGGACTGTGTTTTTGTGTTGAATCAGGTGTCAAGGGTTAGCCTGCATGTCAGGAGGATTGTATAGGAGATGCCAAGAGGCAAGGGGGGGTCAAAGCTCCTAATCAAAAAGCCTATGGCTAAAATTAACCACTGTTTGCTTCCAGATAATTAATTTAAAAATTGATGGGGAACAAAGTACCAAAATTACCTCATGATTTGAACACCTATCATGTTTTCAAGATAAACCTCTCAGATTTGCTGCAGATTCTGGGGGTGGGGTGTGGTGGGGTGGGGTGGGGTGGAGAGTGGAGGGTTGGGCTAAGCAGATGAGGAGTGGACATCAACTTAACTTGCATTACATAGAAACATTCACCATTGAGCATAGTGGTTTTACCCCTCAATGTTTTCTGCACATAAATAGAACACTGGTGTGGACCACTTCTCTTGAGTATTTGCTGAGGGAGGCTCATGGGAGGCAGTGTTCTCTCCTTGCAGCTATAGTAGGTGAAGGATGGATTGCTTACAGCCCAATCTCTTATATTTGCCATGTTTTAGTTCAGGGGAATCATTATGAATTAGAAGTGAAATCGGCAGTCCTCACCATCACTGGGCTGTACTTTCCAGTGAAGGGTCTGGGTCCTACCTACACCTCAGCGTCTTTTAATATTCCAGAGATTCTTCTTTATCTATTAACCAGACTCTCCATCAGATATTTTAAAATTTGAATGTAACAGGAATGAATATTTCATAGATGTGTGTTAAGCTGTTATTAAACTATAATGTAAAGCAGGATTGTAGGAATATTTTTATATGTCAAAAAGTCAATTAAAATGATAAGCCTGTAATATCACTATTGTGGTGCTGTGCAGACATTCATTTCATATGCAGGAGAGGTCCCCTACCGCCCAGCATTTGGGTGTGAGGCAGGACTGTTACATATTCAGAGGCCTGTGTACTTCAATTTCATTAGTAACACTTAGGGCCATTTTCAGCAGAGATTAAATGGAGAGCTGTGCAGGGATGAAGCCTCCAACTTGAGTTTTATTTAGTTCTACAAAAACAACATTAGGTATTCACAAAGGTAGGTGCTCACCCAAATGCACCGTGGATTCCTCTGGAAGGAAATGTCAATCCTTAAGAAAAAGGTGTCTCTAGTGAAACGTTCTAACAAGGCTTTGTTTTTGCTTAAAAGTAACTGTGGTGCCCATTGGGAAACCAGTCTCATGGCATTGAAATGTAGAAAGCAGAGGAAGAGATTAAAACTGTTGTGAGGTGCTTTGGAGTGGCAAGGCTTCCTCCTTGTAGCCTTAAAGCCACTTACGGTACAAGGAAGAAAGTTTTTCTCTACTGCTTGTATACTTCGGAAGGAGTACGCAAAAACATAATGGTAGATGAAATGTTGGAAGGCCTTACAAAAACGTGCATGTGTGTTCAAACATTGCCTGCCCATCAATTCTTCCCCAGGCAATGGCCATTGTCAAAAACTGGATGTGAAAAGATGATATGCTTGACAGGTTTGACATAACTCAATTAATCAAGACCTCAGTAGAGAAAGGGGGATAACTCCGTCAATACGGCAAGGGACTGCGTCTTCCTATGTTCACAGAGTAAAAGTTCCTTATTTTGTCCTGATGGCCAAGGGGAACTCAGGCCCCCTATGTAAGCCTTCTGTGCTACTAACAAAAGATGGAAAAGCCACTGCATAAAAGCGTTTCTTTGTTTAATTTCTGATTGTTGTCCTTCTTGTATTCAGAAAATGAAGTCACCTTTGTCGTGGTTTCATGAACCGCTGGGTAATCAAAATTATTATGCTGCCACCTGTTGTCTGTTAATTATTCTGAGAAGATACTCATAAATCATAACACCGGACAATAAATCAAACTGTCAGTCCCTAGGTCAAAGGTTACCCATGAAAAGTTATAGGTCACCCGAAGGGTGTGAAAGAGCAGGGTTTCAGAGCATCACTCATTGTCAAGCACCAGTGGGAGATGTACCACCCAGACAAAGGGAAAACTGAAGTTCAGAATTCTATCCAGAGGACAGGAGGCATCCACCCAACATAGTCCATCCATTCATGAAGCAGTAAGATAATTTTGTCTGAACTCAAGGGAGTTAGCTGTTCCCTTGAGATCCAGTTGCAATCAGAGTTCCCTTTGGAAAAGTGTAAAGAGTCGTGGGCTGGAGGATGCTGTCTCCCTCTTCTTATATTTGCTGTAGATGTAGAATTTCTCATTTTACTACATTATTCATCAAGACAATCCGAACATGTCAAACTGTGGTTGATTGGAGGATACTTTAGAATGTCTTAGTTTCCAAATTAATTTGGCTTGGAATAAGTTTTCCTTGCAGTGTGACAAGAGCTTGAACCACATGTAACAGTTTAAACTCATTTATTTTCCAATCCCCTATATTTAAAATAGCATCATCCCTTCAGAGTGGTGCATGATGATGGATATTCTTGGTTTAAAACCTGGCTAGGGGTAAATTATTTCTGATGTGGTGGGAGCAACTTAACGATAAAGCATAATAGAGACATAATGGCAAGGCAGCTGGAACACAGAGCTAATGTTCCAGTCAGGGGCACATGCCTGGTGTTTGAATCTGGGTGTGTAAAATGGATGCCATACTTGCATTAAAGATTTCTCTCTAAAATGTTCATTTTGAGGGCTTTCTGTTAATTTAGTTTCTTCTAGGAGAGTCATAAGAAAGATGAGTGCTTTCACAGTGTCAACTTATGCTCTACTGCTTTTTATTTTCCTTGAACACACACACAACACAGTTTGTATTCAAACTATAGATGTCAGAACAGACACTCACAAAGACTGTCTGGAGGGACATAGTCTCCTCCAGCATCTTCCTTAGCACTGAAGAATTGTGAATAGCCCATTTTGGATGGAAGCAAGTCAGTTTTAGAACGTAAATGGTTTGTCAGGGTTCAGGAGAAGGTTAAAGTTCATTGATTGACTCAAACTTAACCATGCCTTCAAATTTATTTACATGGATCAGAGAGTTTAATTCCAAACTCACAACAACATGCCTTGTGGGCACTGAAGCCACCAGGGATTTCAGCAGCTCTCTAACACAATTCTACTTAAAATGTCTTAAGGTGAAAGTCATAAATTCATAAATTCTCTTCTTCCAAATAGAACATGGTAGAGTTTTTCTGATTAGTTTTGAATGTTCAAAATAGAAATATTTAAAATGTGATTCCAGTTGGTTGAAACAGACTATTTAGGTAGAGAACATGGTAGCTTTCACATATGGGATGTCGATGCTTTTAGAACTTGATAGAAGGTATGTCCTATGTTAGGTTCAGGGAACAGACCCAGAACAACATGAGCCCTTCCTGGAGCACTGAGTCCAGGAGTTGGTATAATGTCAGGTCATTTGAGAAAATCCTAGGCTGATCAACTTTCTTTTCCAGGAAGTGTAGGAGTCTAGGGTTTTGGTCACCCTCTGTGATAACAGTATAATCAGAAAAAAACAGGGCTCAAGCCTAACTCTAGAAGGCTTGAACAATAGAGAAGTGAGGGCTTGTTATAGATTCAACTTCCCCATGTTGAAATCCTAAGTACCTAAGAATGCAACTTGTCTTCAAGAATTTTCTTGGGAATGTGTAAAACTTGTTTAGACTGGTTGGCTTTATCCAAGGTTCTGAAATCCTTTAAGGACACTCAGAGACATCAAGGTTGTGCCTGGTGTTTGTTGGTGTGTATGGAAGAGATCACTAGGACACAACACAAAGGGAGAGCTCTGCTAGCCAAGGCTCCAAGCCTCAGGAGAAATACAGTGCTGGCACCTTGATCTTGGACTTCCGGTCTCCAGTTCTTGAACCAACAAATTCCATTTGCTCAATGAATTCTGTCTGTTGTAATTCATTTGGGAAGCCATTGAAAAATAATGAGACTCTTCTCTACACAAGTATTTGTATTCCTGTGTGTAAATATCCATAGAGAAAGGAAGGTCTGTTGGCAAGTGAGAACGGTGTTGAAAATCCATGTTGCCTTTCCCTTTGGGTGAACCACTGTTGTGACCAACGAGTCACCAGCAGGGGGAACAAGTGGGAGAGAGAATCTTAGCTAGAAAATTGCTGCTGGAGAGGTCACCGTACCTGCTGCTTTAGACAGGGGCCTCTTCAACCTCCAGGTGCACACATAGGCTTACCCATACCTTTCACCTGCTCATTCCTAGTTGACTTGTTTGGCCTCTCACATGTCAAGCATACTACCATCCCAGCCTCCAATATTATTCTCCTCCCACTGATTATAAAACTTAATCAGCAATCAGAACTAAAGTCTTGCTTCCAATTTAGCTTTCCGTCTTTTCCTTGTTTTATTTTTTTCTTAACAGTCCTATCTGAAACCGCAGATGACTGTATAAAACTCAGTGCACACAAATGCAAAGTATGCCATTTTTACAAAGACATCATCCACTAATGGATACAATCTTTTAGAGAGGAGATAACACAACCAGCAAGTACTTTAAGAAAAGTGCTCACAACCTCTGTCACTATGGATGAGACAACCTGCTAAAGGATATCTATCCAGAAGATAATGGGTTTGTCAATGAGCCTGTCCGGGAGACTTAGACTTTTTTACATGTGTCTGTCAAAGTGTCATTTGTTTATTTTCTTTTAATTGGAATACAATTTCATTTTATATCATCTTGCTAAAACAGGCAAAGATAAATCTATAGCTGTCAATAAAAGTGAAAAATTATTGCAGATTTCTGTGGTCTTCTCTCAGAAACAATAGATATGGTTTAGCTTGAATACCACTGGCCTAGGTTTCCATGAACACTTTTCTTGGTAATATTCAGATCCATACCTCTGCTGCAGAGCCAAGAGTGTAGTGAGTAGTTAGTTCCTATCCACACCAGCACCTCTCACCTATTTGATTGCTAACTGATAAGGACACTCACTGTTGCAGGATAGTCATTGCTATTGTCAAACTTTCCCATACTTAAAATGAGGCTTATGATTTTTTTCAAGTTCTTAAAAAAAGATGGAAAAGCCCCTCTACCAAGGAGTATATTATCAAGACGACTTGGTGACACATCATAATGGTTCTGTGGCTCAGTTTTATTGCAACAATTAATGGAACAGTACTAGTATTTCCTCAATGTTTGTTTTCGTAATGCCTGCTAATAAAGTTTTATTGAGTTACAGCAGCTTTCATTTATGTTATGACTTAGTTGCTTTTGTACTGCAACTGCAGTGGTAAGTAGTTTTCTTTTTTCTCTTTTAAAAACTTGTATTTTTATTAACTGAAAAGTCATTCAATTCATTCTGTTCCTGCTTTACACTCCAGCTTCAATGCCCACATTCTCTCCACCTCCCCACACCTCCAACTCCAAGCCTTCAGTCTCTCTCCTTTTATAAAACTAATACACAAATAAAAAAGAAAAAAGAATAAATAAAAGGAAGGAAACATAGTCATATACAGTAAAAAAAAAACCAGAAAACATAATATGCAAACAGTAAGACACAAATACAAGAGAAAAAGTCTACAAAAAATGCCACTGACTTCATATCTACTATTGGGCATCAGGCCTATTATTAAATGTAGTTTATATACACAGTGTGACCAAATTGGAGAAAATTCATTTTTCTTTTTCAAGCCACTGTTCATTGGAGATAACTTCTTAGTTGAGATAGGGATATCCATTTCCATTTCTCACCTTCAGTGCTGTGACCTCCATTTCTTACCTTCAGTGCTGTGAACCTATCTGCTTTGAGCCTGTACACGCCTTTTATATATTGACATAGTCTCTGTGAGGTCATATATGCTTCAGCATCACAATGCAGAGAACACCATATTATGTAATTTACAAATGGTAGCCTTCATCATCATCGAGAACAAACTTGAAGTGGCTTCTACTATATATATATATATTACATAGAATGTGTGTATACATACATGCATACGTGCATATACTCTGGATGGACTCTAATTGTTAAAGAAAAAGTGAGTGGGTTACAGACCCAGTGAGGCTGCTTCTGAAGTCAGTCAGTGCAGAGTTGTGCTGGTGGCTTCAACTTCTGACCTTGGTCACTCTACTATATTTGCCGTAATGGCAGGCAGAAGCAATGGTTTGGCTCAGTGATGTCTGGTAGTGCTGCACATCCAGTTATCAGCTGTCACACCCATCACACCAGCCTTGGGTACCCAGGATGTGTGCTTATCTTTTGGATTGCTCAGTAGCCTTGGCTGTTCAACTATACTTTCTCCAGAATGATCAGCCCAGTTTGCTCCTTAGATATTTGGGCTAAACAACAATTTGGTGTGGGTCAAACTTTGATCGAGCATATTGAACACATTGATATCCTGTATGACTATAGCAAGCTGTTGTTTCTGGCCTGTTTCCCATATCCTGCCAGTCATGACAACTGTGGTAGAGGCAGCATGACCTCCAACTCTCTGGGTTTTATCATCATCCCTGGTTAACTCCTTGCTCAGCTCAACTCAGGTCCTGGGGATCTCCAGAGGCCAATTCCAGGGTGTAAAGGATCAGGTGGGCTGATGCTCCAGGAATTTGTTCTTCAGCACCACAGATCTACGCATTTGGGCAAAATGAGAGCTGTGTTGGTGAGCAGGGCTTGTGAGGTCGTGTTGAATAATTTTGATACTGTTTAAGTTAAAATTTGTTTTTGTGCATGTTCATGTGTGTATGTGTGCATACAGAGGCCAGAGGTTTATGGGTTTATGTCTGGTGCCTTTTCCCGTCAGTTTTCAACTATATATATATACACACACACACACACACACACAGTGTCTTTCACTGAATGTGGTGTTCATTGTAGGGTAGGTAGATTCACTAATGAGCCCCAGAAATTTCCTTTTTGCCTGCCCAACAATGAGATTACAGCACAAGGTATTCCCGATTTATGGCATTTTACAAGGTGCTGGAGATTGAACTCAAAGGAGCAGAAGGGGCTGTATCCAGCGTCAGTGGGAGGGGAGGCCCTTGGTCTTGTGAAAGCTCAATGTCCCCCTGCAGAAGAATGCTAGCTAGGGTGGTGAGACAGGACTGGGTGGGTGGGGAAACATCCTCATAGAAGCAGGATAAGTGGGGAAACAGGATAGGGTATTTGTAGAGGGGAAACCAGAAAAGGGGATAACATATGAATTGTAAACAAATAAAATATCCAATTAAAAAAAGAAAAGTAGCAGAGATTTTACCAAATGAGCCACCTTTTCAGGCTGCTTGCTTTGCAGGTTTTCTCCTTTCTTTGTGTTTGCCAAAAGTCCACAGTGTCCTGATGAGAGTTATTCTACATTTCTCAAACATATATATTGTCTCTAAGTTATCTGATAGTCTGCTTTGTCCTTGGCCTGATAAAGAGTTTTCTGTTAACTCTTCTGCCCAGATTGTTGCATAAGGCTTTCCAAAGGCCCTGACTAAGGATGGGTTAGGTAAGTTGGGGGAAATGGTACTATTGCTCTCCTATATTACATAAATATCACTACTGAGCATGGTAGCTGGAAAGCATTGCCAGGCACTGAGTTTCCTGCACTGAATCCCCCTCTGAAGAATGTTTTTTGTTTTTTTTTATATTTGTTTGTAGCTATTAACTGATGTGTCGTTGTGACTTTTAAAAATGCTTTTAAGCATGTTTCACTTAAAATATAGCAAAGGAGGAAATGTATAACCACTGACCCATTTGTTTGTAATTTTCGTAAAGATAATTTTATATAAGAATACAAATTTCAAAGTACAGATTGAAACCTTGCTATTTTTTTAAATATGTCCCAGCAACTTGTGCTACATGCTGCATATCTAGGAGACATATTTCATATTGATATAATAATACTGATCCAATAATACAGGCATTAATGAATGAAGCCAATTGCCCTAGCACTGGAAAGTTGTTTGGAAATAGTTGTAAGTTGCTATCATTTTTGCTGACTGTGAGGGCTATTCTGCCTTCTGGGGATGAACAGAGCCTAGGATGTGGTGCAGAGGGGCTCATGCTTGGAGGAAGCATGCAGACATGCACCATTTCAGTTTAAGTATCTGAGAAGGTTACCAGCACAACATCAGAATAGGAAAATGCTGGTACTTCTGTACTTGAGCCCTTTACCTGTACAGAACGGTCAGTTCCTGTCTCACCAGGGGCCTGAGTTAACCCTAGCAAGTCCAGTAGGTCACTTGAAAGTTACAGATAAAGTTGTGTTCATTCTAGAATCAAAATGTAAGTGGTAAACATCAAAGACTCTAGTTTCAAATAACCAAATATTTATAGGGTAACCTCAGAGTAACCAAGAGAAGGAATAAAATATGGTATAGTAAAGTACATGAAAGAAATAATATTGACCAATGATGATAAGACATCACAAAAAAAGCAAAAAAGGAAAATAACAGGGTTAAACGAGAAAGACTAGGATGGTAGCTATGGAATAATAATTACAGTACAGGGAAGTACACTAGTGTGAAAGAGATTAAAATAAAGCCAGCCTGAAACCCATCTCTACTAAAGAGAAATACCTTACGTATGAAGATGTACAAAGGCTGGAAGTAAAATAATAGGAAGACACCCTGGATACTAACTGAAATAGCCATCTAGTTAATACCAAAAGAAGCAGAGACCAGCAAGGAAACATGAGTCAGGGTGGAACGTTTGAATGAAAAGAGATATTTGATTTGTTGAATAGTATAATAACTTTAAATGTGAATAACAGTGTATAGAGGCATTTATCCTGTGGTTTAGCCAGTCAAAAGTATGCATATAGAATTTAAAGACTATTTTTAACCTTAAATATTAATTTTAATAATTTGATTTGGAAAATCAAATATAATTGTTTTCACAAATCAATATTTCAAATATATAAAGCAAAATTGGAAAAAGGAGACAAAACTGTGATGATGATGATGATGATGATGATGATGATGATGATGGCTGAATAATTTTAATGCCCAGTAGAAGAAGCATGAAACAATTGGGATATTCATATGGATGAACACATTTTTTCATTGTATGCTTGTGGGCTTGACACATCTCTTAACCATCTACACAAACATCATTACATCCCACAGCTTAAAGAGACAGGTGAAGCTAAAATTCTATCATTGTTAAATGTATGTGGAGCGTGTGGCCTTGTGCTTCTCTGTGTAGCTAATGTTTCCAACTGCAGGATGGTTCTTTCTTCTACTTTGGTGATTTCTCATCTTGGCTGTACCCCAAATGCTTGGTGTGACAAATATCCTCCCTGATGGCAGAAAACATTTGTAAGTCCAATCTTGTGTGTTGAATAGCAGAGACTTTATTCTTTTCTACCAATGTCCCATTTTCTCTTGAGAAATTTTTGTGTAACCCTGGGAATGTGTGTAGAAAAAATAGGATCAAGAATCCAGCATTTACTGATTATCATAAAGTATTTTATTCTTTTATTATAATTGTTTTATTATAAAACAATTCCTAAGTATACATATAATTTTACTTATTAAAGAGCTAAGTATGTAATACATTAATTATGGTTTTTACATAAAAATTTAGTCTCGTTTCAATGTCTGAGACTGAAAGACTAGAATATCTTCAGTACTAAAAAAAATGGGTCAGTTCTTTGAATTTATTTTCATTACTGAGAATGTCACTTTAACAAAAAAAAAAAAACGCATAGCACAACAGTTTCAGAAGTGAATGTATGGATATTTCATAAATAGTTAGAAATTATTTCCTAGTCCCTAACCAAATTTAATAATGGTTTTAATGGAATTTAAGTGAGAAACTCAATTTTTAAAGTCAAATATGATAACCCTATACAATCAAATCTGAAGGTATACAATTTTGATAATTATCTCCTGAGGAATGACAACAGATTTAGACATTCAAAGTCTTTGTCTGTAAATAAATCATATTTCTACAAGTACATAGAAACTTTGGGTTGATGCACAAACATTAAAAGCCACGATAGCTGCAAATCTGAGCCCAGGTGCTTCGGGTGCTGTTTACTGGGGCTGTCTGACAAGATGGCAAAAACAGTGCAAAGAATATATGTTGTGTGTTCAGAACCCAGGCTGAAGTAACACTATGTGAGGCAACATGGGTTAGAGGTCCCAGAGACAGCTCAGATGCATTACTTAACTGGTTTTGGCCACTGTGCATTCAGAAACCTTTTGCCAGTACCAAATTTCTCGAAGCCCCAACATTCAGTTACTGGACCTAGTGAACGGATCAGGATGATGAGTCTAAGAAGCTGGGTAGGAGGAGAAGACTGAAAACCTTAATAGCACCATTTAGCATAGCTTATAGATTCTCATATATTGTAAATCAGAACAATAGTGGATCTTTGTGTTTTTAGATAGGGATTATAGCTCAAACTTTGGTATCATATTAGGGGTGTTAGGGAGGGGCAGACCAGGGTTGATCTGTAGCTTCAGTTTTTCAAAGCCTACTTTTAATGATGGTTCTTAAACACTTTAACCTCCCTTCTAGCTCACCACCCATCAGATGTGGGAAAGAAAGGTTATTATCATACAAGGGAAGTGGAAATGGTTCCTTGAAGCAAATCCCATCTGTCTTGTCAGGAAATCAGCAGGTCAGTTCACAGGTCAGCAGTGAAAGCTCCATCCACTTGCAAACATTTCACAGATATATCAGCAGTCCAGTTCAGTAGTATTGGGATAGCAGCAGTATGGCACAACTTAACAGGAAGAGACAGGTCTCAGCTGAGTCTGCACAATTCAGCAGGTGGGATTCAGACCAGCAGGGACAGCAAGAGAAGTTCTCTGCCATGCTTCTTTTCAGAAAGTGAAGATCAGTGAAGACACAAGACCAAGAAGTGTTGAACATCTAGCTCTACCAGCAAGCCCCCTCTCAGAGTCCCTTAAGTCCTATTTATACTCCCTCCAAACATCATGTGTCCTCCAGGGGTCTTGCCTCTCGAAATGTGTGTCTTGCCTCAGCAGCATGTGAGTCTATCTTAGCAAAACTCCATGTGAGTCTGTCTCAGCTGAAATCACTTTGCCAATTGTCCCGAGTACTCAGAATTCTGAGTCAGGAAGACACAGCATCCCACAAAATTTTTTGGTGGCTTCTCTCTATGGAGCCCCAAGAAGTGGAGCTCAACTATGCAATTTAAGGTGGACCACCAATACATGTGCAGAATCCTTTATTACATATCCTTTCATGTGTTTGCTTTAGTAGAACATCCTTTCACCTGTGTCAGCTTCAGGAAAACACTCCGTCACTTGTTTGCCCCAGCAAAACACCAGTCAATACAACTAATTTCCCAGAGAATTTTATATATATATATATAATTAGATATTTTATTTACATGTAAATTTTCCCTTTCCCAGGTTCCCCTCCAAAAAACAAAAACAACAAGAACAAACCCCTTTTGCCTCCCCTCTCCCCATGCCTGCCATCCCACCCTCTCCCACTTATTGGCCCTGGCATTCCCCTACACTGGGGCACAAAACCTTCACAAGGCCGAGGTCCTTTACTCCTATTGATGATCGAATTTGCAATCCTCTACTATA
>JADRCD010168640.1:0-17354 GCA_019843815.1 Montemys delectorum | reverse complement strand
AAAAAAAAAAAAAAAAAAAAAGAAAAAGAAGCCCGGCAGTGGTGGCGCACGCCTTTAATCCCAGCACTTGGGAGGCAGAGGCAGGTGGATTTCTGAGTTCGAGGTCAGTCTGGTCTATAGAGTAAGTTCCAGGACAGCCAGGGATATACAGAGAAAGCCTATCACCAAAAAGACAAAGACAAGGAGGAAGAGGAAGAGGACAAGGAGGAGGAAGAGGGAAGAATCAAACCCAACAAAATAAAACAGACAAAACTTCAGCCAGGCGGTGGTGGTGCACACCTTTAATCCCAGCATTTGGGAGGCAGAGGCAGGCAGATTTCTGAATTCGAGGCCAGCCTGGTCTACAGAGTGAGTTTTAGGACAGCCAGAGCTACACAGAGAAACCCTGTCTCGAAAAAACAAACAAACAAACAAAAAACCCCAAAAAAACAAAAAGAAAAAAGTTCAAAGGTCAGGTGTGTTGCTCTTGGTAAATGGCTTACTTAGGATGTTCAAGGCCCCAGGCTTTACTCCCTTAATTTTGGGGGTAAAATCATGAAAGGGGCTGGGGAAATGGTTCAGAGGTTAAAGGGCTTGCGAAGCAAGTGTGAGGGACCGGAGTTCCAATCCTCAGAAATCCACGTAAATGGCAGGTAGGAGTGGCAGGCTGCCTGTAATTCTAGCCTCAGAAGCTGTCCCCAGGGCATCTACCTCAATCTGTTATGGTATGTGATGGCTTGTATATGCTCAGCCCAGGGAGTGACACTATTAGAAGGGGTGGCTCTGTTGCAGTAGGTGTGTCCCTGTGGGTGTGGGCTATAAGACCCTTATCCTAGCTGCCTGGAAGTCAGTCTTCTAGCAGCCTTCAGGTGAAGATGTAGAACTCTCAGCTCCTCCTGCACCATGCCTGCCTGGATGCTGCCATGCTCCCACTTTGATGATAATGGTCTGAACCTCTGAACCTGTAAGTCGGCCCCAGTTAAACGTCCTTACAAGAGTTGCCTTGGTCATGGTATCTGTTCACAGCAGTAAAACCTGAACTAAGACATGGTCTAAGAGCAGTAGAGAATGATTTTGGAGATCAATGTTAGGCCTCCACATGCATGGGCACACATGTGTAGTTTGGGCATACATGTTTGTCCAAATAAATACAAAATATGTAGCCACATACATGCACATTACACATGAAAACATGGAGAAATCAAGGCCATAGGAGCAAGGTACATACCTGTAAGGCCAGACTTTTAGAGGTGGATGATCAGGAATTCGAGGTCATCCTTGGCTATGTATAATTCTAGGACAGACTACCAGGCTACCAGAGACCCTGTCTCAAAACAACAACAACAATAATAACAAAACTACAGGGCTGGATAAGAGTCCTTTAGACCTTTTTTTTAGAAATAAGAGGAGATGCTTTCAGACTGAGCCCCAAGCCATTTCATAGTTAGAAGCAGGAAAGGGTCTATAAGGGCTGCAACGTGGAAGAAGCCAGGAAAAACAGAAATGAAACCAGCACACGGTGAGCCGGCAACTGTGTGAGGACCTGTGCAAGGATCCGTCAGTCAGATGCTGCTGACGGATGGAGGAGGTGAGCCATCTGAGCCCTTGGTGACTTCTTACCTCAGCTTACCCCCCATGTTAGAAGCCCTCAGCACGTGCTGATATTCTTGGAGGGGGAGGGGAAGGCCAAGTTCCATCCTGCAGCCCCATTGTATTCTAAGTATTCCATTAGACCTAGAATAAAACAGATTAGAGAATTAAAGTGCTGCAGGCCCCATGTCTGTTCGTAGGCACTTAACCCACCCCATAGTGGCGTCCTGGTGTCAAGCAGCTGTGTATATTTAGAAAGAACCCATCTGAATGCTCCAGAGGGCTTTTTGTGTCATGAGTTAGAACCGCTTGCAAGAGCTGATTGGCCCAGGTCCACAAAGAGGCTTCCAATAGGTTTTAAAGCCTTCTGTCTCATTTCCCTGTGCATTTGTTATTAGCTCAATAAATAATAAATAGAGGAATTACCAAGTCACTAATTTGCTTTTCTTGATCAAGTAGAATTCATGTTTTAATAAATTGCCATTTTTGTAATATTGAACGCGAGCTGTAATACACCCGTACTTCAAACATAAAACTATTTTTTATGGTTGCTTTTCCCCCCTCCCATTCCCTGCGTATCTGCTCTTCTGCTGAGGCTTTGTCGGGGTGTTTAGTAGAGTTTTTAACCCCTCCTCACATTCCATCTTGTAGACGCCTTCCAGGAAGAGCTCTTCTGTTGAGGATTGTCGGGGTGTTTGTAGAATTTTTAGCCCCTCCTCACATTCCATCTTGTAGACGCCCTCCAGGAAGATGCTTCCTTCCCAAATTACTTCACTTAAAAAAACTAATATTTGTTTACTGTTCTCTGATCATAAGAATAATAAATGATCCCTTTTAGAAATCTTACACTGTTTCTTTTTTCTCTGTGTATGTGTGTGTGTGTGTGTGTGTGTGTGTGTGTGTGTGTTTATGTTCACTATACGTGTGCAGTGCCTGAAGAGGCCAGAGGGCATTAGATCCCCTGGATCCAGAGTTCTAGGTGCTGTGCTGTGAGCTGCCTGAGGTAGGTGCTGAGGAGAATCTCTGGAAGATTAGCAAGTTCCCTAACTGCTGAGTAAATTTTCTAGGCCCAGAGTGTGGCTGAAGCCACCTATTTTATCATGAAATGTTGAGTTGGGCTATAGGACAGTTAACTAGTTTTGGTTATAGAAACTGTAGAATTCAAAGAGTCCTACCTAACCAAAAACAACAAAAGAAAGAAAGAAAAGAAATAGCTCTACCTGCCCCTTCTGTTTGCATTTGTAATTATTCCAACACTTACTTATTTAGCTTTCTAATTCAATTTCAGGCTTTTAGATTCCCGACTTGATATAACAACAATTGGATAGTTCCCTGAAATAGCATCTCTTGTTTTTTGTTTTCTCAAAGAATTGGTTTCATGCCTCCTCAGTCTCTCCTCTGACTTTCTACAGCTAGAGGCCACACATGCTCCCTTAGCCTTTCCTGCACAGTTCTAAAACGGGTACAGCCCTCATCGAAACACCAGCACAGCGTCGCTTTTTAGAAAAGGATGCATTTGGATAGGACTGTGGAAGACACATGAGCTTATAGGCAGCCTTATTTGAGTTTGAGGATATAGCTCAATTGGAAGAGCGCTTGCCCAGCATCCGAAAGGCCCTGGGTTCAATTTCCCTGAACTACAGAAAACTTGATGTGGTGGTCCATTTCTGTAATCTTGGGGTTTGGGAGGTTGAGGCAAGAAGCTCAGAGGTTCAAGGCCATCCTTAGGTATACAGTGAGTTTGATGCTAGTCGGGGCTCTGTACATCTGCCACAAATAAACGTCAACCTATGTCCCTTGCCAATAACCTGGCCTTATGGATATTAGCAAGTGGCTTAATATACTATTAAAGCTGGAACTAGCCTCAACTTGGGTGAGGGGACCTTGCCTGCCTGGTTTTCCTACTTCTGTGTCTTCATGGCTCAGAAAGAAAGCATGTCCACTCTGGCCTCTGTTTACCCCTCACTATTCTATCTGCTGGCCCTCGTCTTCTTCCCCGAGGCTTAATAAGAATAACGGCAAGCTGGGTGTGGTGGTGCATGCCTTTAACACCCCCCCCCCCCCCCCGCAATGGGGAGACAGAAAGCGGATCTCTGAGTTGGAGGCCAGTCTGATTTATATACTGAGATCCCGGACAGCAAGAGCTATACAGTGAGACTTTGTCTCAAAAAAACAAAAACAAAAACAAAAAACAAAACAAAACAAAACCAAGCTGGGCAGTGGTGGCACGTGCCTTTGATCCCAGCACTTGGGAGGCAGAGGCAGGCAGATTTCTGAGTTCGAGGCCAGCCTGGTCTACAGAGTGAGTTCCAGGACAGCCAGGGCTACACAGAGAAACTCTATCTCGAACAAACAAACAAACAAACAAACAAAACAAAACAAAAGAATAAGGGTAAGGAAAACAGCTTCCATCAGTGGAAGGTTCATACTAAACATACGTTCTACATGCACTTTCTCCTTTAGATTCCTGGCAGTTCAATGTCTGTTTCATCATTATAACTACTGCACAGAGGGGCCAGGGCATGCTACAGACTTTTAATGTATAGTCAAAAATTAAAGTAGGAACTCCTGTTTAAAAATTATTGAGAATTTTAAGTCAGAGACTATGTTAGTCATTCGGTATTTAGTACCCATATGTAATCACAGCCTACTGTAACTCCAGTCCTGGGGGAACCTGACAGAGTGCCTGACAGAACATTTTAAGAAGAGGAAATATTCATTATTTGGCTCCTGGTTTCAGTTCCTGGTCTCTCTGGCTTTGCCCCATCAGGGCCCACAATCCTTCCTCCTATTCTTCCATATGAGTCCCTAAGCTCCATCCATTGTTTGGCCATGGGTCTCTCCATCTGTCTGAGTCAGATGCTGGGTGGAGCTACTCAGAGAACAGCCAGGTTAGACTCCTGTCTGCAAGCATAACAGAGTATCATTAATAGTGTTAGGGATCGGGCTTGCCCATGGGGTGGGTCTCAGGTTGGACTGGTTATTGGTTGGGCGTTCTTTCAGTCTCTGCTCCATCCCCAGTGCCTGAATTTCTTGTAAGCCTGTGGTGGTGGGAGCATATGGAGGAGATTGCTCATCTCATGGGAGACAGGAAGCGAAGAATGAAGGGCTGGAGAAGGATCACGTCCCCAGTGACTTACACTTCCCAATGAAGCCCAAACACCTACATTTTAATTATCTCCTAGGAAAATACTGAATTATGACTCCCTCAAAGGAGTTGTCCATTGATTGGGTCACAGCTAGCCAGTAGGACCCAGTCACTTTTGGAAAACCTATCAGCTGGCAACCAAGCCCCCATTAGACTAGTCTGGGAAGGACAGTTGATCTTCAAACCATAATAGGGCTATAATAACCCTTTCATGTGTGGGGCTGTTTGCACTCACACCTATCGCATGTCCAAGGAGCTATCCTGAGGGGAGAGATGCTTACGACATACTAAGTGCGTACTCAGCTCAGAGGTGCAGCCTCTGAAGATGCCCTGCCCTGTGGTGACTGGCTGATTGGCCCCTTTTTAGGTTTTTGTTCGGCTCCAGCTGATCAAGAACTTGACTTTTAAAACTGAACTCTTACTATGGTAGTTTGAATGAAAATGGCCCCACAGGCTCACAGGGACTGACAGTATTGGAAGATGTGGCCTTGTGGGAGTAGATGTGCTCTTGTTGGAGGGAGTATGCCACTGGGAGTGGGCTTTGATGTCTCAGAAGCTCAAGCCAGCCCCAGTGTGTCACAGACTCATCCTGCTGCCTGCCGATCCGGATGTAGAACTCTCAGCTACTGCTCCAACATCATGTCTGCCTGCATGCTGCTGTGCTTCCCACCATGATGATAAAGGACTGAAGCTCTGAACCTATAAGCCAGCTCCAGTTAAATGTTTTCCTTTATAAGAATTGCCATGGTCGGCGGGAAGAGCAAAATCCTGGGTCGAGCATGGAGAGTCTGGGTTCCGCCGCGTGCTGCCCCGTGCTACAGCAGCGTGCTGGAGACCGAGCGGCGCTACCAGGAACAACTGGGGCTGGTGGCCACGTACTTCCTGCGGATCCTGAAAGCCAAAGGGACACTACGCCCACCAGAGCGCCAGACCTTGTTTGGGACCTGGGAGCTCATCTATGCCGCCAGCCTAGAGCTGCTTCCCTATCTGGAAGAAGGACAGTGGGGGCCGGGGCTACATGGCTTTTGCTCCCACCTGGAGCACTACACCCAATTTGCTGCCAACGCGGAGAGGTCTCAGACTGCCCTTCAGGAGCAGCTGAAGAATAAGCGTTTTCGGAGGTTCGTGAAGCTTCAGGAAGGTCGCCCTGAATTTGGGGGTCTTCAGCTCCAGGACCTGCTCCCCCTGCCTCTGCAGCGGCTCCAACAGTATGAGAATCTTGTCGTGGCTTTGGCTGAGAACACAGTTCCCAACAGCCCTGACTACCAGCAGCTCACACGGGCTGCCGGCCTGGTAAGTGAGACTGCCCAGAAGGTCCACGCCATTGGCCAGAATCAGAAGAATGACCGGCATCTGCTGCGTGTCCAGGCTCTACTCAGTGGATGCAAGGCAAAAGGCCTTACTTCAGGACGCTGGTTTCTAAGACAAGGTTGGCTCTTAGTAGTGCCTCCCACTGGGGAGCCTCGGCCCCCGATGTTCTTCCTTTTCTTTGATGTGCTCCTCATGGCCAAGCCTCGGCCCCCCTCGCACCTGCTGAAGAGTGGCAGCTTTGTCTGCAGAGCCCTGTACCCTATGTCCCAGTGTCAACTTAGCAGGGTCTTTGGCCACTCAGGAGGACCTTGTGGTGGTTTGCTCAGTCTGTTCTTTCCGCATGAGAAGCTACTGCTTATGTCTACTGACCAGGAGGAGCTGTCACAATGGCACCACAGCCTGACTCTGGCTCTTAGAAGCCAGAAGAGCTCGACACACAGAAGTGTCACTGCGACATGACATGGTCATCTACAAATGTGCTGGGCCACAGTCACAGCTATCCTGGGATACATGTGGTAGCTGGGCATGCTTACAGAGAATCTTACAACAAATTCCAGAACTCAGGATACTCAGGGATAGGGCAGAGCCAAGAACAAAAGAGAATGTACTTCAAGTGAGCCTCCGTTGAAGAAGCCCCTTTAATGCCATGCCCCTGGGGAGCCTGTAAAGCTCCTGCTGTCTGTGGCCAGCCGACTGTCCCATTTGCCATTTGCAGCTTTGGAAAGGCCATTTTGTTGTTGCCTATGGTTTCTTGTTTTATTTTTGAGAAAGGATCTTACTATGTGACCCAGGCTGACCATGAACTTGAATTCCTTCTGCCTCAGCCTCTCACATGTTGGGTTTATATATGTGCTGCCTGCCAAACCTGGCTATTGTATATAGTTTTGTTTTGTTTTGTTTTGTTTTTTTGAGACAAGCCCAGGGTGGCCTTGAACTCTAGATCCTCCTGAACTACCTCCTATGTTGTAAAAGTTCTATAATTTATTTCCCCACTGGATTTTAATAAAATGCTGTTTTGTTTTTGAAAAAAAAAAAAAAAAAAAAAAAAGAATTGCCATGGTCATGGTGTCCCTTCACAGCAGTAAAACCCTAACTAAGACACTTACTTAGTTGCTTTCCTGTGGAAAACTCACCTCCCCCTTCTCTTCTCTCTCCTCCTCCTCCTTCCTAAAGATTTATTTTGTTTGGGCTGCATAATGGTTAAGAGAACATGCTGTTCCTGCAGAGAACCTTCATTTGGTTTTACCCATGTGTTGTCAGTTCACAAGAGCCTGGAACTCCAGTCCTAGGGGATCTGATACTCCTTTCTGGCCTCCCTGGACACCAGGCATGCACATGGTACACATAGCTACATGCAGACAAATACCCATAGCAAACAAAATTAAAAAACTAAAAAGATTATTTTATTTTTAGTGACATACCTGAGTATATGTGCACATAAAATGCAATACCCTCAGAGGCTAGAAGAGAGCTTTGGATCCCCTGGGGCTGGAGTTATAGGTGGTTGTAAACTGCTTGATGTGGCTGCCGGGGACAGAACCCAGGGTCCTTTGTAAGAGCAGTGGGTGCTCCTAAAAACTGAGCTGTTTCTCCAGCTTCCCTAAGGAAAACTCTTCTATGCTTCCACCTTTAAACAAAGCCCGGAAACCGTCCTCCTTGCTGTTCTCCTGCTTGTTAGATACGTTGGTGCCTCTGCATCCATAGTTCTGCATCTGCTTCTGTCGGGGGTTTTGGTCACAGTAAGCATTCATGATGTGGGCTTTCTAAGTATTTTGTGTTATCGCTTTTTTTCTTTTCTTCCTCCTCTTCTTCTTTTATTCTTCTTCCTGTTCCTCCTCTTTCTCCTCCTCCCCTTCATGATCCTCCTCTTCCTTCTCTGTATACCCCTGGGTGTCCTGGAACTTACTCTGTACACCATGGTGTCCTTGAACTCAAAGATCTGCTTACCTCTGCTTCCTGAGAGATGGGATTAGAGGTGTGTACCACCACCACCACCCAGCTTTTTCTTAGTATTTTAATTAAATACAGTTTCTCAGGTCTGGATCTCTCCTCCTGCATTTCTTTCTTCCTGACAGCCAGAACCTGTGGGGTGGGTTTTGGGAAAGGAAGGCTTTTATCTATGATGGAGAGGGGGGGTGTCCTCCACTAGATTTTTTTTAGGTAATTATATAGGGTCCTTGGTCCAGGTGCCCTAAGGATCCTGGCTTAAAGACTCTCTCCTCTGCTGCTTGATCACCTGCAAGTCAAAAGTCCCTACAAGTGGGTCATGCAGAGAAACAGAATAAATAACTTGTCTTTCAGTCTGTCCAATGTCCAAAAAAATGTTGTCAGTCTTAAGTCCAAGAACATAGAATGAGATACTAACAAACAGAGAAAAATAATTACCACACAGACAGCTCAGCCTTGCCATGAGTGGGGGTCCAGGTCCAAGAACACAAAGAAAGACAATCAACACACATTGCCCCTTCCATGGGCCCAGTTACAAACACTAGGTGCTCCTGCACACACAGCAGGAGCCTGATAACAGAGTTGCTCCACCATGCCATCCATGCTGAAACAAACTAGGTGCTCCTACCTATACACGGGGTGGGAGCCAGATAAACCAGGTTATAGTAAGACTTGGCTCCTGCCGATATTGTCTTGCCATTTCCAGAAAGAGCAAAGCCTTCCCAGCTCCCTCCAGGGGGGCCCGAAGTGTCCTTCAGTCCCCCCACCATGGTCTCGACATTAAGGCATATCTGCCCATCACACTTGACTGCACCAGACACTGTAGGCTCTCTGAGCCTCCCGACACTTGCAAACAAAAGTTCAAATAGACTTGCAGACTCAGACATTGATGAACAGAAAGACAAACAGAAACCTTGGTAAAAGCTTGAGACCTCCCATTCACTGCTCTAGTGTGTTCCCACAAGGGGTCAGATTCCTGGCCAATGCACTAAATATAAGACTTTGTCCAAGCCTTAGCTTACCAGAGATCCCCTGAGTGAACCTGGATCGTGGAACCTGGATCGATGTAAAAAGCAAGAGGATTTTTATTGTTCCAGTGCACTGGGATCATCCCAGACCTGAAGGAAAGTCGGCGACCCCGCAAAGCTTGTTCAGTGAGCTTTTACACAATTTTCAGGGCAGCAGCCATTAGACACAATGTGATTGACAAAACAGTGTGACTTTTTAAACTGATTGGTCTTCAGGGAATGAGGTGGCAAGGACTTCCCTTGTCTGAAGGTGGTCAAATGTGTCCCCACCCGAAGGTTGGTTCTCACCCTGTGGTCTGAGGAATGTTAATTAGCCTCTCCCTTCTGGAGGGACACCTGTTCCACCACCTTCCCAAAGTTCCCGAGCTGATCTTATTAAGCTGGACAGAAATTCCTGGCCTCCCAGTGTTTTTCTGAGATGTTCCTGTTTACTTGGTTCTCACACCAGAAAAAAATTTGAGGTTCTGCCAATTGAACTGAGTCTGCAGAAGCATCAAGAAGTTACCAGAATATCAAGAGAAGTTCTTTGGTGAGTTTTTCTCTACAAAGTCACAACAAATAATGATTGGTGAAGAAGGCAAGGTGAACCAAATGTCACAGTGTCGTCAGCAAAGCCCAACAAAAACCAGCAAAGAGTGGCAAGGCAAACCAATGCCACAGTGCCATCCAGTGTCTGTCAGGTTCTACTTCTATCCTTTCTAAACATCATGTGTCCTCTCAAGTATCTGCTCTAGCAACACAGCACATGCCCTTTCTCCACGCAGCTTCCAGCAAAAAACGCACGTCTGCCTAAGCAAGGCATCCCCTCAGAAGACAGTCTCCAGAGAAATGTAACATGACACAACTGAGTCTCCAAAGAAACCAGACATTTCCACTTCAATTCTCAGCGGTTAAAAACAGCCAAGGTCTGCAGAGAGCTAAGTCAGACAATATTAGCAAAGGAAACTCGGGATACCTCAGACTCAGCTGCCTAAGGACTGATAACCATAGCCCAGGGGGAAGAGTTGTGTCCCTAGAAACAATAACCTTGATTCTCTGAGACACTGGCTGCAGCTTAAGACAGGCCTTGCCAAGTCCACTCTGGACAAGTACACAGAACTAAAGTTGCTTTGGTCTTTTTCTTAGTCTCTCTCTTTCTCTCTCTCTCTCTCCCTCTCCCTCTCCCTCTCTTTCTCTCACACACATACTCTGTGTGTGTGTGTGTGTGGGGGGGTGTGCACACGTGTGTGTGTGTGTGTGTGAATGCAGTGCTCAAAGGAAGCATTAGGGGGCAACTGATCTCCTAGAGCTGGGATTCTGGGAATCTTGAGATTCAGTGACACAGTTGTCTGCCTTAACACACATTACGCAAGGCCAGTGAAGTTTGAATCTCAGCAGTTGGAGAGACAACTTGGCCATTAAGACTCTTGCTGCTCTTACAGAGGACCTCAGTTCCATTCCCAGCACCCACACTGGGTGGCTCACAACTGCCTGGAACTCTGACTCTCAGGTAATCTACACCTCTGATACTTACACTCATGTGCACATATACCCCATCTGGGCTATCGTCCCATTGCTGTGAAAAGACACTGTGACTGAGGCAACAACTCTTTCTTCTTCTTCCTCTTCTTATTCCTCCTCCTCCTTCCTCTTCTTCAATATTTTTTGTTTTTGTTTTTGTTTTTTTTTTTGAGACAGTGTTTCTCTGTGTATCCATGGCTGTCCTGGAACTCACTCTGTAGACCAGGTTGGATTAACTCAGAGCTCTTCTTGCCTCTGTTTCGTGAATGCTGGCATTAAAGGTATGTGCCATCACCACCTGGCTAAGGAAACTCTTATAAAAGAAAACATTTAGCCAGGCAGATGGTAGTGGACCAAGACTTGAATCCCAGCACTTGGGAGGCAGAGGCAGGCGGATCTTTGTGAGTTTGAGGTCAGCCTGCTCTACAGAGCTAGTTCCAGTATAGCAAGGGTTACACAGAGAGACTGTCTTGAAAAAGAAAGAAAGAAACAAAGAAAGGAGAAAGAAAACACTTAATTGGAGCTCACTTAATTTCAGAGGTTCATTATCATTTAGGCAGGGAGCATGGCAGCACACAGGCAGACCTGCTGCTGGAGGTCTAACTCTGGATCCACAGGGCCCACAGGCCGCAAGAAGAGCGAGCAACACTGGGCCTGGCTTGGGCTTTGCAAATACCTCCTCCAACAAGGTCACACATTTGATTCTTCTCGAATCGTGCCACTCCCTGATGTCTAAGCATTCATGTCTATGAGTCTATGGAGGACATTCTTATTAAAATCACCAAACCCCCTCTAGAGACACCTACACACATACAATTAAAAACAATAAAAATAGAAGCTGGAGAGTTTCAACCATTTGAAGTACTTACAGTTCTGACTCCATCTCTGTTTGTAGTTGTGGTGGTTTGAATAGGCATGCCCTCATCCCTTCTCCCCTCCTTCCCCCCAAAATCAAGTGTTTGAATGCTTGGCCCATAGCTCGTGGCACTGAGGTGTGGGCTTTTTAAAGTGGGTGTGGCCTTTTTGGAGAAAGTGTTAGGGTGGGCTATGCCTAAGCTCCACCCAGTGTAGAATCAGAGCCTCCTTCTGCTGCTTGTGGATCAAGATATAGGACTCTTCAGCTCCTTCTCCAGCACCGTGTCTGCCCACACGCTGCCATGATGATAATGGACTGAACCTCTGACACTGTAAGCCAGCCCCAATTTAATGTTTTCCTTTATAAGACTTGCCTTGGTCATGGTGTCTCTTCACAGTAGTAAAATCCTAACGAAGACAGTAGTGGACCTGGGCTGTCTGCTAGTCACTAGCCAATGCTGGAACCTCCATCTTTGTAAGGACCTTAGAGTGCCGTCAACCACACCAAGTTCTCTTTGTTCTTATAGCTCCTTGTCTGTGGGCGGCTGTGGTGGTGGGGTGGGGTGAGGGAAGGGTCTGGTATCTCTTTCCTGAAATAAGTCGGGGCTTTCTTAAACGTTGTCATTGTTCAGAGCATCAGAAGCAAATTATTTAAATGGTAATAGTACTTGGTGTACATTCCCTTGGGAGGGGTTGAGGGGAGATCTTAGGGAATCTATCCAGCCTGCTTGCCTATACTGGCCCTGTTACCCCCACGTCTTCCTGCCTCTTCCAGTCTCCTTGGCTATCTCAACCCAGCTACACGCTTCTTTCCTCTCTCATCTGGAATGTTCCTAATTGTATTGTGTCCACACCAAGATTTCTACTGACTCTGAAGTCTGTTCTCACCGTAAGAATAAGAGAGCCATTTGTCATCTGCCCAGAGGTCCTTTACATGACCACCATGTAAGCCTGCAAGTTTACAGACGTGCGCTGCCCTGTCTGGCTAAACCCATTAAGCTGTTTCTGCCAGGCGTTTGGCCACAGCTATGATAAAGTTGCTCCGTCAGGATGGGACCCTATTGTATGTTGAGGGGCATCTGGAACTGGGCTGTGTTTTGGCTGCATTTCAAGTTTCTCTTCCTTTGTCAACAGAGGATGCATGTGTTGGCAGCCGTGTTCATTCATCAGGCCTCTTCCTACCAGCAGAAGGTGGGGCTGGGGCTGGAGGCTGGCAAGCTTTCTCTCATCATGCCCTCTTGTCTCTGTCTACACTGGTAGCATTTCTGCAGGTTGATTTTTTCCCAAGGGCTTTGTGGGCTATCTACGTGGCTCACTGGGTTCCTCTGTGTTATATCAGCTGCACACTGGTAGATCTTTTGTGGCTACCCTGCCCCTGACCACACACACACACACACACACCTGGGTCTCCTGACAGGGATGTTGAGGAGCAGTTTCCTTGAGCTCTTGACGACTCTATAGTTTAGAGAGATGGTTTATTACTCCCACTCTCAGTCTTTGGAGACTGAACACTCTGACTTCCCATTGTCCTGAGGTTTAGTTCCACTCACAGCGCCCACTTGGGCTCCTGACCCGCTTCCAGGTCTGTAGTATTGTTGCTGTCTGGAAAGGCTGAGAATAGAAATAGCCAGGTGGAACTACTTATCTTCTTTCCTAGAAACATTTATTTTTATTTTATGTGTGTGGGTGTTTGACTGCATGTATGTCTGTACGTGTGTGTCAAGTTTCCACTGAAATCCAAAGAGGTCAACAGACTGCACCAGACTGGAGTTACAGATTGTTGTGAGCTGCCACGTGGGTGCTGGGATTTGAACCCAGGTCCCGTGGAAGAGCAGCGAGTGCTCTGAACCACTGAGCCATCTTATGTCCTTTTATTGGCATTTGTCTTACAATAAAAATATGTGCACATCATTTTGATGTTATAAGTTATAATAGAAACACATGGAAAACATGTTAACAGGGGTTTGATGGACACCTTAGCAAAGCCTGTTCTAACACTGTAAGTTTCTGTTCCGTTCAACAGATGTCTGCAGAGAGAGAGAGAGAATGTCGGCGTCATTGATTTCCAGTTTAGGACCTTATCTTTGTGAAGAGACCTGCTGGATCATCCCAAATCACTCATGGTTCCAGGACTGTGTAAAGGTCTCCTTTTGCACAACCTCCTCTCTTAGCTCTGCTTCTGACCTCCCCTCTCTTCTTCCTTTCATGGCATTCGGCTGGGGCAGTACTAAGAATGGCTCCCACAGGCTCACATACGTGAATGCTTTAGTCATCAGAGAGCTCAACTCTGAAAGGATTACAGGATTAGGAGGTGTGGCCTTGTTAGAGTAGATGTGGCCTTGTCAGAGGAAGTGTGTCCCCTGGGGGTGGCCTTTGAGGTTTCAAAAGTCCATGCTAGGCCCAGCTTTCAGTCTCTCTTCCTGTAGGCCTTGATACACACGTGGAAGTCAGAACAACTTGTAGGAGCTGATCCTCTCTCTCCATCATAGAACCCAGGGACTGGACTCTGGTTGTAAAGCTTACATAGCAAGTACCTCTCTTTACCTGCAGAGCCAGCTCTCCAGCCCCCAATGCTGGGCTTGTATGAGGGGACCACCACACTCGGTTTCCTTTTATAAATTTTTAGGCTTTAAAATCTTTTTTGCTAAAATCTATAATAATTCTTATATACCAGTATTTACTAATTTTTTCCCTAAATTTACTATTAATAAATGTGATATTCATTCAGGGTAATTTGCGTACGCTCATGTTAAATACTGATACTTGAACCATGCATTTTAAAGCTAAATTTAGTTTATTTAAACACATATTCATTTTGTGTGCATGTTTGTGTGTGCGTATGTAGGTATGGTTTCTGCATGTATGTGTGTGTGTGTGTGTGTGTGTGTGTGTGTGTGTGTGTGGGTCAGAAGACAACTTAGTACAGAATTCAGTTCTCTCTGCCCACATTGTGGGCTACAAGGATTTAACTCTGGTAGACTGGCATGGTGGCAAGTACCTTTGTCTGCTGTATCAATTGCTCATCCATTGTGATGATAAAATACAATGATCAGAGCAACTTAAGGAGGAGTTTATGGCTTGGGGGTCCAGAGGGAGCATCTGTGACAGTGGAGACATGGCACAGGGGTGACAGGAATAGGAAGTTGGGAGATCACACCTCATCTGCATACAGGAAGCAGAATATAAGAGCAGCCAATGGGGCCGGGCCCGGGGTAGAAAGGCTGCCCCCTGTGACGGACTTTGTCCAGTAAGGCTGTACTTTCTAAGGATTCCATAAGCTCCCCCAAAAGAGCATCACCAACCAGGACCCAAATGCTCAAACACATGAGCCTCTGGGGGGAGGATTTTGTATTCAACACCATACTCGCTAACCATTTCACCGGCTTTAGACCACATTTTTTTTCCCCTTGCATGTCTGCTTACTTTTCTAGTTTATAACTTAGCCTACTCAGAAAATAATTCAGGCCCAAGAAACAATGAACTGAAAACTCTGAATAGACTTTGGCAAATTGAGTTTTACATAATGTTTGCGTTTACTGGCTGTGGTAATGCATGCTTGTAGTCCTAGCCCAATAGAAACTGAGACGAGAGGATCATGAGTTCCAAGTCAACCTGGGCTACATAGTTCAAGGCTGGCTTGGGCCACTGTTTGAAAGCCCGTCTTAAAAAGCCAATACTATTAATACTGTAATGATCAGAAGGATTGCAGAAAGATTTGGTGTTTATGGCTCAAGCATGATGTCATGTGTAGTGGCCTCAGAAATCCTCCAGGAGACAGTACCACAGAGGCCCACATGGAGATGTGCTTTGGTTATATGGGGATGTATTTGTCTCAGATGATGTTCTCTCTGCTTTCCCCACCCCACAACCTTCTGAAATGAGTGTTTCACAGTCTCCAGTAAAGTCGATAGAAAGGCCCAGGTGCAGTGCCCTCTGCTGGGGAGTGGCAGTTGAACATTAGCATCATGTCAGAGATGAGCACAGTGAGTCCCCTTGCTCACACTGGAGCAGGGGTAAAGCTGAGCCTGCCAGGTCGTTTTAGATCAGGCCCTTAAAGTAACAGAGTCAGATCTACACAAAGCAAGCAGCTCATGTTTTCTTTGGTTTTGTTTTTCTACTTTTTTTTTTTTTTGACATGGGATGATTTGCTGTAGCTCAGTCTGGCTGATAAAATATGAACATTTTACAGAAATGTTCTCTGCCTCTGCCTTAGTTTATTAAACAAGTCATTTTGCTCCAGTTCTCAGGAGCTATAGTCTCCTATCACCAGGAATCCTGACTTGAGCTTCCCCAGAGAAGATTTAAGCGTGAAATATTTTAGTAGTGTTAATTTTATTAAGCAATTAAGAGAGTGCTTTAAGGGGGCGCCCTTTCCACTTTTACTTCAGTGGGAAAAGTTAGCGTTCATTTATGTAGGTTTCAAAGTGGTCGTGTTAAAGAAAATTAATTAAATCTAAAGGCTAGATGATTGTGTAAGATTCTTATTTTACCTTTGACATCTCCTGAATGCAATTGCTTGAGAATGCATAATTTTCTATTTCATTTTGCTCTTGCAGTAGGTGTGGCTAAGCATGCCCATCTATATTAGTTTTTGTTGTTGTTTTGGTTTATTTGTTTGTGGGTTTTTTGGTTTCTTTCTTTCTTTCTTTCTTTCTTTCTTTCTTTCTTTCCTTCCTTCCTTCCTTCTTTCTTTCTTCCTTTCCTCCCTGTGACCAAGATACCACAGAGAGCAACTCAAAGGAGGAGAGATGTACTTTAGCTCACAGTTTTCCGCAGCCTAAGTCCATGATGGCTGGGCTCCATTTACTCAGGCAGAACATTGTAGCAGTCTTTACCTCATGGTAGGTAGGAAGTAGACCATAAGAGACAGGAAGTGGTGAGAGACAAGATACCCCAAAGGATCCACATCCAGCTATACACTTCCTCTAGCTGTGTCCCCACTTTCTAACGTTTCCCAAACTTCCTAAAATAGCTTCACCAGCTTGGGATGGAAAAACTTAACACCTGATTCCTGGCATGACGCTGGAGCAGTAGCAAAGAGCTGTATCCGATCCACAGGCTTGGCCTGCATAGGCTTTTAAAACCTCAAGCACCCTCCCCTCCCCCCTCCCCGTGACACTTCTCCTCCAGTAAGGCCACACCTCTTGATCCTTTCCAAACAGTTCTAATAACTGGGAACCAAGCATTCAAACACATGAACCTATGGGAACCATTCTCAGTGAAACCACCCCAGGTTCTCTGGAAAAGCAATATGTACTCTTAAGCCCTGCATCATCAGTCCAGCCCAAGATACTGTCTTGAAGAGCAAACAAGCACCATTGCCACCACCACAACAAAAATCCCCCAAATTAAGGGGAGGGGGGAGAATACAAAAATGAAGAAAAAAAGTTGTTTAATTTAGCAAGATGGCACTCCCTTAGAGGACAGACTGGTTGGGTTGTGGAAACAGACTCCTGCTTAGCACATGATGAACAGTGAATGAAGACAGGCTGGAGAGTGAAAGGGGGAGACAGGATGAGAATCTTGTCAGTGAGGAAGAATAAGAAGCTATCTCCAGAGAGGTGGGAACTTGTGTTCTTGAACATGGCGATCGCTGTAACAAAGTATCTGTCATAAGAGACTTAGGAAGAAAAGTGATTTGGATATGGAGTGATCTCATGTGCTAAAGGCTGGGTCCCAACTCAGACCATCGGGCTCTCAGGAAGTGTTGGGAGTCTTGAGGGTTCAGACATAACCAGTGGATAGAGCCACAGATGGATTCGTAATTCGAGCCAAAGTGTTGGGCCTTGTTAGAGCAAAGCTATGTGGGAAGGGTTTTGGTGGCATGAGCTGAGCAGCTTGTTTCTGTCTCATGATTCTTATTGCCTCAGGCCCAATAGGGCCAGCCAGCCAGTGGCTTGAGTCTCTAAAGCTATAAGCCCAAATAAGTCTTTCCTCCCCCTGCTCTTTTCTGAGGGGACCGGGAGGGGTGGATATGGCGGGGGTGGGTGGGGGGG
>JADRCD010168639.1:0-26780 GCA_019843815.1 Montemys delectorum | reverse complement strand
GTCTTCCTTTATTGCATCTGGGACACATATCAGGTTGTCTCTGTACCTTAACAGAATCAGTGACGGCAGCTGTATTAGGAGCCCTGCACTGTCTCTGTATATGCCCCATCTTGCCACATTTAAAGCACTTAATTCCAGATCTCTTCTGGGCTGCGAGAACGGCGGCAGCCAGACCGGCATTTGATAAAGGCCCACCAATCTCTCTGCACGCCTTCATCCAGGCATTCAGTCCTTTCCCTTTCCATGGTGTAATAGCATTTCTGCACTCTCTCGTGCACTGTTCAAATATAAGCTGTTCAATGAGAGGCATGGCCGTTTCTGGATCGCCAAAAATCCTCCCTGCTGCCTCCACCATTCTGGCTACAAAATCAGAGAATGGCTCATTATTGCCCTGAATAATTTTGGTTAGATTCCCGGTGACCTGTCCTTTATTAGGTAGACCTTTCCATGCCTTTACAGCAGCCCTATTTATCTGCTCATATACCTCCACTGGGTAGGCGGTTTGATTAGCCGCCCATTGTCCTTGGCCAGTGAGCATGTCAAAGGTCCACTGAGGGTGTCCTTGCGCCACATTTTGTCTCGCCTGCGAGGTGCAGAGCTCTTGAAAAATAGATTTCCAGTCTAAATATTGGCCCATGGTTAGGCAGGCCTTGACTGTATTATACCAATCCTCTGGCGTCATGGCACTTAACATCAATCTTTCTATTAAAGCCTGTGTGAAGGACGCATTCACACCATAAGTTTGTACTGCCTCCGCCAGGGCTTTTAGTTTTTTTAAATCTAGAGGCGAATATTGCCTTGCCTGATTAGCATCCTCCCATACAGGGAAGGCTGCTCTGATTTTTCTCCTTTCTCCGGTCGCAATGAGGGATGTTGACACGACTGCCCCCTGCTTAAATCTTCCTTTTAGATTCACTTCCTCTAAGGGTGGCACCTATGGCGCGTAACCAGGCGCATAAGGCGGGTCTGGCCCATAATGTTCTGACTCATAACGAGCCGCTTCCTCATCCAATTCTGCCTGCTCTTCAGGCGTTAATTCCTCCTTATTCTGCCCTGCCTCGTTTTCAGAGGACGTCTCCTCCTCTGATGATGCACCCACTACTAGGGCCTTAAATTCATCTAGGACAGGGTATAGCCCCATTCCGGGTTCTGTTTGCTTGTTAGTAATTTCCCGCTTACTTTCATTTTTAGGTCTCGAAGGCTTCTCCCCCTTCGGGTCCTCCTGCCCTTTGTGTTTCTCTTTTCTCTTGTTTTTCTTCTTGGTACCCTCTCCTCTCTCGGTTTCTGACAAACTATCTTGATGTTCAGACAACACCCTCTGACTCTCCTTGACCTGGTTTTGACACTTCTCGTCTTCGATGCAGGCCCTAAGCATCTTATACAGTGGCCAGGTTCCTGGTCTTAACTTTCCTCCTTCCTTTTCATTCCTCAGATCTAGGCCAAGTTTGCTCCAGGAACCCCTGGACAGGCTCCCAGTGGTAATAAACCATGGAGCAACCCTATCCACTTCCTTTAGAAAATCACACAAAACCTTCTCAGGCACTTTCAAGTTCCGTTCCCTCAGCAACGCCTGCATTGCCGAGAGAAGTGGTTTTATCTGATGATTTCCCATCCTCCTCTATCTACAGGAGGAAGAGAGCCTGCGCAGTTGTCTACCTGCGACCTACGGCTCGGCAAGCCGCGGAGGGCACGTACATTCGTTTCCCGGCTGATGCCAATTCAAGCAAAAGCAACAAATCAAGACCGCAGCGGTCCACACCGGAATAAGAAGTGCGAGGAGCAAAAAGGGATCCATTTGTCTTACCGAGAAGCTTCCGGAATTCGCGCCGTCAGTTCTGAACTCTCTGTGAGCCAACAGGATCCTCCTAGGGGCGAAACAAAAATCCCGAGACGTTCGGCTCCATTCCCGGGTTTCGGCACCAAATGTCGCGCGCTCCCTCGCCGATAAGGAGCACATCACACTCAGGATTCTTCTGACAGCAATTTATTGTTACAGCTCTTTTAGATGGCATGAAGTAGAAGGACCCCGAATGCCGAAACCCCGCGGCTTATATAGATCTCTGGGAGACGTGCAGATCCCTCATTGGCTCTAGCCTTAGTGCCTAATTAGCATACTAAGTTTCACTCCTTGCGCAGGCACATATTCAAGCAGGGCTTCCGAGAAGAATCAGGAAATAGAGAGCCTGCGCCATCTTGTAATGGCGGGTGGCTCCCGACAAGTTCTCCTGTGTGGAATGACAGAATCAAAGAAGAAATCCATTTTGTCATTCCCCATATCTCAGAGTGCCTACCTCATTGTATTGTCTGGGTGGGAGCTGGGATTTTTACTGTAGACACAGAAAAACCATTCAATGAAATTGTACCAGAAAATTCCAAATTTAGAAAAAGATGGTAATATGCAATAGTGCTCAGAGAACTATTTAGAAAGAGGAGGACCAGTGCCAGGAGGAAGGAGCTGGGAAGGAGGACAACAATGGGGTAAATGTGCATGAAGTACATTCGCTGGTTGTTTTCTGTCAACTTGACACCACGACTACAGTCTTCTGGCAAGGAGGAATCTCAATTGAGAAACTACTTCCAGTGGATCATAGATATGGATGTAAGAAACGACTGACCCATTGATAGGATGTGACACGATATGATACGATATGGCTCAGCCCAGTAGGGGTGCCATCACAGGGCATCCTAGGTTGTACAAGAAAGTAAGCTGAGTAAGCCACAGAGAGCAAGTCTGTATGCAGATGTGTCCTCTATGGTTCCTGCTTCTCTCATCCACGTTGGTGCTTTGAATTCCCTTGATGATGGGCTGAGTGACTTGTAAGCCAGATAACTCCTATTCTCCTTCAAACCCACTACCATTTGGGGGATTCTTGTACATTATTTGCCCAGTTAGGCAGCCAGCTTGATGTGCAGCTGTGGCCCCCGTGGGACCAGGGATTTTGTGTGCTGACCCCGAGAGAAAATACTTTCCAGAATATCTCACTCCAATGCTACTAGTGTCATAATCACAACTGATTCCTCAGCCCCAGCTAATCAGCATCAACTTCTTCAGTGACAAAGCCTTAATTTCTACAAATTCTTAATCCAAAATATCACATAAACAATCCTGACAGTCTTTGCTCCCCTCTGAAACTTCACAAGTCAGGCCTCCATTGTCTATACTGTTTCCAATCTTCTGTGCGCATTAATGGCCTTTTGTAGCTAAAAAAAGCACACAAATTCCAGCCACAGTCTTTTCCCAAACCACTATATTCAAGTTCATCACAGTAATATCTTATTCTCCTGTGCCAATTTTTGTTCTAGTTCACTTGGCCGTTGCTGGGACAAAACACTAGTCAAAAGAAACCTGAAGAGGGAGAAGGGGGTTGTTTGGCTTACAGATTACAGTCCATCATCAAGGGAAGAGGTCCAAGGCAGGAACCTGAGATAGGAACTGAAGCAGAGACCACGGGGGAATGCTCCACCTTGGCCTGCTCTCCATAGCTTGCTCAACTTGCTTTCTTATATAACTCGAGACCTCCTGCCCAAGTGCAGCACCACCCACAGTGGGCTGGGCCTTCCTTCCTAAGCATTCATTATGTAAGGTAATGCCTACACACATGTCCGTAGGCCAATGTGATGGAAGCAATTCTTCAGTTGAAACTCCCTCTTTCCAGATAACTTCAGTTTGTGTCAAATTAACAAAAACTCACACAGTACATTACATACATGTGTGGAAATGGTACAGTTGAACCCAACATACACTTAATTATGCTAGGACTTTCTAAAAATGGATCAAAAATCTTAACAAAAATCTGAAACTTTGAAACTACTAGAAGAAAACATACAGGAAACATTTTAAGATAAAGGTGTATGCAGTGACCTCATGAACAGAAGTCTGTTTGCTCAGGAAGTAATAATAAGAATTGACAAATAGAACAGCATCGAGTGATGAGGCCTGCCTGGCCAGCTCCCTCCCTCCCTCCCCTGCAGCCCTTCCTTTCCTCTCCTGTTGGCAGCACCAGGCTCCAGGGGGCCAGAGGCTCAGTGGGGTAGGGGGGAGGGCAGGAGGGGAGGAGGAGGGAGGGGATCACTGAGTCGCCCCCTCTCCTCCTCCCTACTCCATCCTCTGCCACCGCCTGAGCAACTGCAGGGCCACAACAGCCTTTGCAGGCTGAGTCTCCATCACTAGAAAGTGGGAAGGACAGCACCACAGCAGAAAAGGATCCAAACCCTAAAACTGACCTGTTAAAGCACACCATTTTTCCAAGTTGGGGGTTCAGAGGAGAGTCATCATGAGCCATGTTACCATTGTGAAAGACAATTGGGTTTAGAAGAGGGGAGAATTTATAAAAAAAAAAAATGGAGGCCAAGATACTTCATTTTGAAGACAGATGGCTCATTCATATGCTATAAGGAGAAAACTCAAGATGTGGACTTACCTTATCCCCTCAACAACTTCTCAGTGGCAAAATGTCACTTAATGAAAACAGAACAACCAAAGCTAAATACATTTATTATCAGATGTCTTCAGTGGGCCGCTGTTATAGAGAGAACATTTCATGTAGATACACCAGAGGAGAGAGAAGAATGGACAGAAGCTATCCAAGCTGTAGCTGACCGACTACAGAGGCAAGAAGAGGAAAGGATGAATTGGTTGTAACCCAACCTCATAGATTGATAATATAGGAGAAGAAAAGATGGATGCATCTACAATCCATCATAAAAGAAAGACAATGAATGATTTTGACTATTTGAAACTACTAGGTAAAGGCACTTTTGGGAAGGCTATTTTGGTTCCAGAGAAGGCACATGGAAAAATACTATGCTATGAAGATTCTGAAGAAAGAAGTCATTATTGCAAAGGATGAAGTGGCACGCACTCTTACGGAAAGCAGAGTACTAAAGAACATCAGATATCCAGTTTTAATCTTTTTGAAATACTCCTTCCAGACAAAAGACTGTGTTTTGTGATGAAATATGTTAATGGAGATAGCTGTCTTTCCATTTGTCGAAAGATTGGGTGTTCTCTGAGAACCACACACGTTTCTATGGTGCAGAAATTGTCTCTGCTTTGGACTATCTACATTCTGGAAAGACTGTGTACCATGATCTGGAGAATCTGATGCCAGATAAGGATGGCCACATAAAAATTACAGATTTTGAACTTTGCAGAGAAGGGATTACAGATGCAGCTACCATGAAAACATTCTGGGGTACACCAGAGTATCTGGCACCAGAGGTATTTATTAGAAGATAATAACTATGGCCGAGCTGTGTGGACCAGCGGGGCCTAGGTGTTGTCATATATGAAATGATATGTGGGAGGTTGCCTTTCTACAACCAGAATCGTAATAATCTTTGAATCAATACTAATGGAAGACATTAAATCCCCCCAAACACTCTCTTCAGATGCAAAATCACTGCTTTCAGGGCTCTTGGTAAAGGCTCCAAATAAATGCCTTGGTGGAGGGCCAGATGATGAAAAAGGAATCATGAGGCATAGTTTTATTTGTTTGTTTGTTTGTTTGTTTGTTTGCTTGTTAGTTTGTTTTTCTGGAGTAAACTGGCAAGATGTATATGACAAAAAGTTTGTAGTTCCTTTTAAGCCTCAAGTAACATCTGAAACAGACACCAGATATTTTGATGAAGAATTTACAGCTCAAACTATTACAAGAGCACCACCTGAAAATTATGACGATGACGGCATGAACAAAGTAGAGGCCACACTACTCTTTTCTCCTACTCAGTTCTCCTACTCTGCAAGTGAACGAGAATAAGTTCCTTTCAGTCTGTCTCTGCACTGTCATTTTAGATTTGGCCACTGAGAATGGCCTTCACCAGTCCCCCCTCTTACAGTCAGCAGGGGCACCTTCTGACATCCCTGACCAGCCAAGGGTCTTCACCCTCAGCCACCTTTCACCCACATGAAACCATATACACAGACATTCCAGTTTTGTTTTTGCATGAAATTGTATCTCAGCCTAAGGTCTTATGCTGTTCCTGCTACTGTCCTACTATTATAGCAACTTTCAGAAGTGATTTTACAATCTTTGGGAGTCATGAGTCCATCATTCATTTGGGCATCAAGTGTCATCTGCTTTTGGTTGTCGGTTTTCCCTAACAGTGAAGGCTCAATGAGACACACTGATTCTAGGTACATTTTTAGCTTTCTAGGAGATAAGTCAAGATAAGTCAAGAACTAATTAGACTGAGAAGATTTAGTTTATATTTCTGAACAGGCAATTGTTGAAGGGTGGTGGTGGTGTGTGTGTGTAAGAGTTTAGCAATGCACACGAAGTATGTATCACTGACATTTGACTAGAAATCCTTAGGAAACATTGAGAGGACTGAAGGGCCAGTGAGACACACATATTTTAAAATTCCTGCTGACTATTGTGGAGGAAGCCCAGTGCCATCCATGGGCACCCAGATGTCAAGGGCAAATGATGTACTGAAGGTGCAGTCACCACAGAGTATTTTCCCCCTGGGCTTGGCAACCTTTCCCCCTTCTTGATATTTATCACCCCTGATGGTTGAAGAATGTAGACAGCATACTGATCCTGCTGCTGCCAAAATCTATACACCAAGGTGAAAAGGAGTTTGCTTTACCAGTTTTGAGGTTTTTACTTTCAGTTATAGGTAAATTAGCTTTTTCTCAGGTGTTAAAATTTTGAATGTCTTTTATGGTGTTTATATTACAGTAGTATTTATTTTTTAGTGATAAAATTGTGTTGTCATGTTAGCAAGCATAGCTCCAATTCACAGGTCATTGCCTGCATTTTCTTTTGAACCGTATGCAAGGAATGTACACACCCATTAGGATCATGCACTTTTTCTCCTGCACTAAAAAAAAAAAAAAATGGTAAGGCTCTGGGATTGCTTCTGTCAGCTAGAATCTGGTTAGACTCTTTGGGAGAAGACACGGTGTAATTTAACCCCTTGGAGCTGAAATGAGAAAATCCCCAACTACCCAATGCCAAGGGAGCAAATGGATGTTGATGGTTAGTCACATGAATGGATGTGAGAGGATAGCCTGGCATAAAGTAATGGAGAAACTGAGACCCAAATGATGATGCGAAATGAACTCTACTTGGGAAAATGAACACAGCACAAATATTCACACAGTAGGAAGTAAAGGATGAGAAGCTGATGTGTTTCTTCTTATCAAGGTACATTCATTACTGAATCAAGCCATTAGGGAAAACAACAAAACAAGACACCTCTAGTTTTTATTTTTCTGTACATACTCATGTCTCCCAACCCAAACATTTTTCACTGAGAGGGGAGGTGTATGCAAACCTCTTCTTTCTCCTTCATTAATGATGATCTTCAGATTGAACCCTTTGGTGCTAGGAGCTGACACTTTCCAAAGCAGACTGTGAAGTCCAAGGATCAAAGCCTCTCTTGCAGCAAGCAAGGGGCAACTGCTCCAAGAAGTGATGGTGGAACTGGATTCCAGTTCCTAACTGACAGCTCCCAAATAGAAGACTACAGTGTGATAGAGTGTTACTGCATCGTCTTTTTGAGTAGGAAGTCATGTTCTCATGCAAGGTGTTTTGGCCTCTAGGCTCAGACTTAGGGAAGCAGAGCCTCTGCTGGCAGTGGCTGGCTGCTGGGACTGCTGGGGTGTAAAGGGCATTTTACTAAGGCAGCTAAAACAGACTCAGACATAGACTTTGTCCTAATTTTTCATGTTTCTACCTGGGTGAGTTTACCCATAGTAAAAGTAGGAAGTTAGACAGGTGTATATTCTTACATCTGCAGTCTTCTTTCTTCCTACATAAAAGTATGTTGAATGTTTCACATCAACAAAAAAGTAGATTAGATGGTATGTCCTTTAAGTTACCTTACATCCATTCTGTAAGAAAGAAGTAAGAGAGGAAGAAAAGGAAGCTAAGCCTGGCATTCATTCCCTCAGAGGGAATTCAGAGCATTCATTCCCTCAGAGGGAATTCAGAGCATTCATTCCCTCAGAGGGAGCAGACACTGAACACAAAACACTGTACACAAAACACACAGCTTCTTTTGTTTTGTCTCTCCTCCCAAGTTTTAAGGTAATTCCATGACCTTGGTCAAGGATACTTTGTGAATATTAATGAGGGGACATTGACAATGCCTCAGGCTGGCCACTCCTCACACCTGGCCCTTGGTCTGCAGCCATTCAAGGGGTTATTCCTCCCATCCCTGACTCTGAGTGCCACCACAGGTGCGTTCTTGGCTTTGAGTTCAAGAACTCTTTCCTTATACCCTCCACCAGATGTCAGTGAAATGGCAGAGGTAGAACAGAGGTGTGGGGAGGAGATTCTAAAATCTTGCATTGCTTAGGCCTACAGCTTAGGGTTCTGTCCATTGAAATGGCTTGAAACCTGGCATCATCATATCCGGATTCAGCTCTGGCTTTGTGAGTCCAGCTCCTACCAACTCCACCTTGACACCTTGTCCACATGCAGGGCCGTCTGGGAAGAACCTGGCCACTTCGGCTCAGACTGCTGCCAGAGTTCTCCCAGCTTTGCTCTCTACACTCATGACATAGATTATTCCAGTATTGTTTCCATTTCTCACCTGACCTCCAGCTTCCCACAGCTGACTTCTTGTAGGGGCCACATACTTCTCTTTCTCTCACTAACTGCAGGGTTTCCACCACTCCTCAGTGTACACACTTTGCTGCTACCATCTGTACTGTCTACATCACAATTCCATTAGCTTGTTCCTGGTAGTGCATTACAGGCAAGCATGAAATGTAAAATACTTATTTATTTATTTTTTTATTAGATATTTTCTTTATTTACATGTAAATTTTCCCTTTCCCAGGTTCCCCTCCAGAAAACAAACAAACAAACAAAGACAACAAGAACAAACCTCTTTTGCCTCCCCCCTCCCCATGCCTGCCACCCCACCCTCTCCCACTTATTGGCCCTGGCATTCCCCTACACTGGGGCACAGAACCTTCACAAGGCCGAGATCCTTTCCTCCTATTGATGATCGAATTTGCAATCCTCTACTATACACATGCTGCCAGAACATTCAGTCCCACCCTGTATAGTCCTTGATTGGTGGTTGGGTCCCTGGGAGCTCTGAGGGTACTAGTTCGTATTTGTTGTTCGCCCTAAGGGGCTGCAAACCCTTCAACTCCATAGAACCTTTCTCTAACTCCTTCATTGGGGACAGTGTACTCAGTTCAATGAATGGTTGTGAGCCTCTACATCTGTATTTTTTTAAAAAAAGGAAATTTCTGGATTGGTCATGAGCCACCTCCCTGTAGATTCGAAGTCTGTGGCATATTTTGACTTTGTAGTTCTGCTAGAGCCATATAAGTCATCTGGTCATCTGGTTAAGGGTTTGAAGCAGACACAGCTATGAACCTAGATGCTATCCTCACTGTCACAGCTGGCCACACTACAGATGTTTGTGTCCTTATGTTTATGACCCACAGGATGTCAAATAACCTGATTTTGTACACTGTTCACCCTCAGTATCTCACACCCTCTGATAGGGACACACATTACTTCCTTCGTACATATAACTTCAATAAAGCTCTGTTTAAAAAAGAAAAAAGAAAAAAAAAAGAACTGCATCAAACTAAAAAACTTCTCCATAGAAAAGGAAGTAGTTATCAGAAGAAAAAAATCAGCCTACAAAACAGAAGATAACTATTTGTCAGTTATTTCTCCAGCTAGATTAATAACTAAAATATACAAAGAACTAAAGAAACTTAAGTCCCTTAAAAGAAAAACTAGTCTAGTCAATAAATACACAGGTGATTTGGGCAGATATTGATTGCTTAAGGAAGCTTCCAAAGCTTGGGGGATACTGCAAAGAGGAGAAGAAACAAATGTAAGGTCAAGTGACAGGAAGAAGGGCTCTGAAATAATATCTTCTGAGCATGACACAACCAATGCAAAAATCTCACAGCAGTTGCAGCTGCCTGCAACACAGTGGTATAAAACTGGGCCTGTCAACAGGCAACCACAGATCTGGGAGGGGCTCATAGGGCTTTACCCCTCCCTGTGGAACGATGGTATTCATAACTATTGGCTATTGATGGACCCTTGGAGAGGAGCAGGTATGACTTCACTTCGTACCCTCCAGGCTCCAATGCATACCTCTAAACCCATCATCATACAGACGGCTCTGGTTAAAGTCAGCAAGATACAATGCGAAATGGAAAACATGAACCGAGGACAGGATCAGGGCGACATTAATCAGAATACACTACATACATACATGGCAAAGAACACATTTAATACAAGTATTTCTAAAACAGAAATCAATTTCTGTACTTACCTCAAAGACTTTCTATTGTAGGTGAAGTGAATAAAGTCAAAGAGACTGACCTGCCCACACTATATAATGACTCAAAAATGCTGCTGGGACCAGGGTGTAACTTTCTAATTCTTAAGCCAAAACATGTTGCTAAGTCTGTATGTAAACATCTAAGAGTGCCTGAAACTAATTTGGGTTCCCTAAATCAATATTCATTTGCCTGTGTGTGACAATGTATGAATACATAGGTCATATACACCGCCATCTCTCATAAGCTTCTGACCACAACTTGAAGTTTAAGCATACTTGAAAAATCTTAATATATTCCAGATACTAAGATACTTGATAATATTTTTAATAAAGAGTCCTTTGATGTTTTAATCAAATTGAAAACAATTATTTTCTAACAAATTACAACACTTTAAAATAAGAACTTTTGAGGCTACAACCAGAATATCACAAGTTCAAGGCCAGCATGAGCTAAGTAGTACTTCCTTGTCCCAAGAAATAAATAATAAGTTCAGTGTAGTAACATACAGCATTTTTTCATTTTATCTACTTACTGTATTCTTGAAAAACATTTATTTTTGAGATTAAAATTACATCATTAACTCCTTACTTTTCTTTCTTCCAAGCCCATTTATATACCCTCTATATCATCCTTTTCAAATCATGGCCTCATTTTTCATGGCCTTAGTTGTTTTGTGTGTGTGTGTGTGTGTGTGTGTGTGTATGTGTGTGTGTGTGTGTATACATATATACTCAATCTGTATAATGTCACTTGTATGTTTGTTTTCAAGGCCAACAGTTTGGCACTGGATAACTAATTGGTGTGCCCTTCCCTGGGTAAGACTATTAAGCTCTCAGCATTCCACAGTTGCTTGTCATTCTTTGTGGAGAATTGAGGCCTTATGTTTTTCCCATCCATTCTTCATCTAGGAAACTTCTCTTTGCAACATATGGAGAATATACATAAAACTATAATCAATCAAAATGCAGAGTTGTGGAGTCTAGTCCCAATGGGTCCACCTACAAGACACTCCAGAACCTAAGGCTTATGGGTCATTGTGGGAGGAGGGGTGGAAAGCTTGCTAGGAGTCAGAGGAAAAGGCGGTTTACTAAGAGATTTTGTTCCTTGGGAATGTCAGAAGCTATACACCAACATGACTGCCTAAACATGGGCTGAACAAGGATGATATGAATAAACATGCTAAAACTCACCTTTAATCCCAGCAGGGAAGCAACAGATACATATTGATGAATTCAAGACAAAATTGGTTTTCATTTAAAAATTACAAGACACAGTGACACTTTGTCTCAAACACACACATACACACACACACACACACACACACACACACACACTAGTAATAAGAGTAGTAATAACTTACAGAGAGCTATACACCTCACTTGTAAAATAAAAGGGGAGCTAGAAGTGAGACAGCAAGTATTGTCTGCAAGATAAAAGATTGGAAAGTAAGGTGCCTACCATACACAACTGAATTCATATGTGTTATTCTGCAAGGAAGAGGGATGAGCCACAAAAATATGGGATCATAGAATGTACCCTATACCTACACCTGTGGGCAATAAACCATAGCTAAAATATGTCTACACCCAAGAATACTCAGTGCTATCAACATACTCTTCCTAGACTTCTGGGACTCAGAAAAGAGTAAGCACCGAACAGGAATCTTGAGTGGTCAAACCTTTGGAAACAAAAATTAACCATCTTCTTGCTGACATGACCTTAGATAAGGAAACTTTTTGTAAAATATTGTTGAGAAATAAATTTACTCTCAATCAGACTCTTCTACGCTGCTTTTGAATAGTCAGTTCCCAAATAAAAGATACGTACAACTTTTGTATTTATGATCAGCCTTTATCAGCACTAGAGCTGGGCAGATATCTATTGTCTATGCTGTTATGTCTATTTCCTTGCCAATAACTCCATTATGTGATATGCCATGCTTTGTTTGAGCTATTCATAACTCCAACTAACCAGCCCTCGTGGCCATTATATTAAGATTCTTACAGCATGGCATCTTCTCTCTCCAGCTTCTTGTCCTCTTCAGCCTCCTCTGACCCATAGACAGGAACCCCAAACCCCATCTGTGTCTCTTCTGCCCGACTATTAGCTGTCAGCATCTTTATTTAAGCAATAGTTTTAAATTAAGGAGCAAGGTCATATTGTATGTGCAGATTCTCTCCTTCCTGGGGTCACTCAAGCTTTAGGGGCCAATATTTAGCATTATATCATAAGCAGAAATCAGACCAACCCACTACAAAATCTCTTTGTTTTGTTAAAAAAAAGTTTTCTTAAATATTTTGAAATATCTGTAAAATGTTTTTGTAAAAAAAAATTTAACACCACCTTTACACAATCAACTTAGTTTAAGTGTGTTCCCTGTGACTAAGAGCTTTTGAGTGCAGCCTATGTTGTATATGCTAGTGTAGCCAAAGTGAATTAGACTGGAAATTAATCAAGCCATCAAAGAAAAAGTAGCTTTTTGCACAATTAACTTGTTCAACAAAATTAGGCTAGTTGAGTTTTCTTTTAAGGAACATCTAAAATGATATTTGGGGACAGCAAAAGAATGTGAGAAAAACTCTATTTACAAACACAGCACATAAGTAACCATTAAAAGTTCACAGGTTTGAGGTTTGTATTATAACGTAATCTAGCACAAGGGAGTGTGGAACTTAAAAGGAAAATGGTATCTATGCTCTAAGATTATTCAGCTACATGAAATTGTCTCGTGTTATTTTTTTGTTCTTCTATACAAAATGAAGGAAAAAATCTTGTATCCTTTTTGCCTACAAATAAAATATCAGGGTTAATGGGAGAATCACTATCTCTTTTCAAACCACTCCAATAAATTTTGTCTTCACTGGTTCTTTATAAAATAAAATCTTTAAGAAATGGCTGACTGTCAAGCCTTAATAAGAACAAAGACATAAGTGTTAGGACACACAGCTTCCTAGACTCAGGCAAATTTTTCAATATTTGCCTTATTTATCCCACTATGGATAAACGGAAAACCAAAATATATTCAATGCTAATTCATTATTTTGGGCACTTTCTCTAAAAAAAAGCCTTCCATGTCAAATATTGTGTATACTCACTCTGTAGACAAAACTGACAGTCTTAAAGATTAAAATTTAACCCAAATAAGCAGAAAGTGAAAATCTAAAGTCAGATCCTAGTCACTCAAAAGCTCAGTTGTCTTCTACATTATTACACTACTTCACATAGAACTCTAACACCCAGAGAGCATGCAATTAATTGTTGGTTTTTCTTACCTCACCCACCCCCGAGCATCAATTTACATTTCCCCTTTTATAATACACAGATATATATAAGTGAGTATGAAATATAGATAGATGATAGATATAGAAGCTAGATAGATATGTAGATAGATAGATGGTAGATAATAGATGCAGACAGGCAAACACCCGGTAGAGTTTTGTATTTTTAAATATTAAAATCTTCTTCATACCTCATTTATTGGTAACACTCTTTCCTTTTTGTCAAATGAGTTTTAATAAGACAGTAGTTCAACCCATCTTCCTCAAATTCTCAAGATGACATTTTTCTCAGATCTAATGTGGTTTGCTCTATTGCTGAGCCGCATGGATATGTTAAGAACCAATCAACTAATAAACACAATCACATCTCATTCAAACTAATTTGTGCCAAGTAACTTTAAAGAATGTATGACAACCTGAAATTATTTCTAATTGGTGTAATTTCAGAGGATGGACAAAGGTTAGGCACACACTCTAGATTTGAATATTTGGAGATTAGGGAAATAATCAATAACCTTGATTTATACCAGCTTTACTGTTAGTTTCCTTCTGAATCCTTGCTTCATCCTTATTAATACATTCCTGACAAGTTTTGTCAGGCTTGGCTAGCCAAGCCTGAAAGAACAGGTGGTTGAGCTCCACCTACGTGTGACAAAGTATTCATTTCTACAGTCTCCTTCGACTAGAAACCCAAGAATGTGGGCTAGGCTGATCAGCAATCTGATTACATTAATGACAGAATCCAGATGCTCTAGATAATGTGGGTGTTGCTAATGTGGCATTAGGGTCATTCATTCACTCATCTATTCATTGGGAAGAAGTTAATAACAACTTAATTGACAGGCATCATCCTTGGTATTAAAGTTACAAATATGAGAAAGATGCTGTGTTGTCCTTTCAAAGTTAATGTATATCCAGGAGACCAAAATGTGATCAAACATCAGATATCCATACTGTGATGAGCTCTACAATAGCAATGCTAATGGAACTGAGTTTGCTGTAAGGTGATCAAAGCTAGTTCTGATTAAAGTGATAAAAAAAAATTTTAAATCTCAAGAAAAAAAGTAGCATGTACAGCAGGTCTCTAGAAATTCACTGCCCAGGCTTACATGTTCCACAGCTCTAAGAATGTCTTAACGTGCATGTAACCTCCCAAAGTAAGAAAGTTCACAGTGACAGAAAGGAACATGAAAATAATCCAGTACAGCAATGATATAAGTTACACTGCAGCAAAACAAGAAGAGATGTCAGGGCACTAGGCCAGGATTGGATTACAATGAACTTTACAACTAAGTCTTGCTAAGAACTTAAGCTGTTATGAACAATTGTCAAGTAGATTTTTAATGTCACATGAGCATATTTTCACTTCAGAAATCCTTTATGGCAGGAAAACAAGAGCAGATTTGTGAAGACAATTCATAGCCTACTTAAAAACCTTAATGGAAAATTACAGAAGTTACATGAAACTGAAGTGAGACAGGATGTTGAACATATTTTTTTTTTTAAAAAATTAGATTATATAGTATATAAAAATGGAATGAAAAGAAGGTATCTAAGATGATCTGCTAGATTTCTGGCTTAAATGAATGGAGCTATGCATCAATAAATTCCTTTAAGATTAAATAGAAATAATGAACTATTGAAATCAGTTAAATAAATTAACTTAAATAATTTAACAAAGCTTAAAAATGGAAAGATGATATAGACATGCTGGGCCAGAAGAGAGTAGTTTCAGTCTCGCTTTGGACGAGATCCTGGTGCCCATGATACCTGAGTGTCTCTCCAAAACTAAAGCTGGGCTCACTCAATCACCGGGAAGACATAGGTGATCTAAAACCAATCTCCCAAATCCTAATGTCTGCCTGAAGCCTCTCAGTGTGTTTCCAAGATCATATGAGACATCTGAAACAGGCCTGCCTTACCATAAATCAGAGAAAAACATGTTCATTAGTCATTCCAGATCTAAGATAAGTTATCCAAGACTAGAAAATTCTTCTAGATCAAACAAAAGTAACTTTGAAACACTGATTTTATAGGTTTCTCCTTCATTGATTGATTGAGTTATCTTATTTTGTGCACATTTCTATTGTTAAGGGGAAAATCTTAGTCACAACAAAATTTCAAATAATTTGAATAAATGTATTATGAGTTAAGAAAGGGCAGAAAAGGGGGGAATCTAGATATGATAAATAGCAGAAGCAAGACATACTTGATTGGTTTGTGGTTACTTCCTTATCTTTGAAAGAGTCCTTGTTAGAAATCACCTAATCACATAATCATAGGCTATTTCACTCCTTAAGATTAGCTAAGGTCACATTTCAGTCTAATAAACATCGCCAGAAACAACACACACTAAGTTTTATGAATATTTGCAGTTATGACTCAACGTAAGTATTACTCCTGTTTTCAACTGCCTAGATTAGAGCTAATATTAAGGCTTAGTTGATTTTACCTGCTCAACAATTTCCCAGTCTCCATTTCAAATTTGTCCTAACACTGTTAATAATAAACTATAACATTAAAATAGTTGTATTTGAACTTGTGTTGAGTTACTTGAATTTACATGTAATTTAGCCACAATAAGATATTTTGTTATGATCTTTATTTCATTTTCTACAATGACCTAGAGAAATAGTCTTCAGAAAATGAAGCAAAATGAGCATCAGTGTAACATACTAAAATCAACAACTGTCTTTTTCTGGAAACAGCAAAATACAATGTTGTCATTACTCGGGTTTATCATTTTCTGAAAAGAAAAACACTCCCAATAACCCAAATACTGTGAATTACTTTTAAATTTAATTAGAATGTACTTCATAACACTAATCAAGCAGTATGCATATCAAAATAAAAAAAAATTCCAAACTGGAAAAGATATGATCAAAAGGCTGAATTTTAAATGGAGGACATAAAAATGTCTTTTTGAAAACCTATTAACAAAGGTTAGATAATATAATGAATGGTGGACTAGGTGATGTGGAGCGGGAAAAGTATAAGCTTTATAGCTTCAAGACTAACTGAAGAGTCAGCTGATAGGTCCTAAAGTTAGATCAACTAAGTTTTCAAGCTAGTTTGTTATGATGTCATTATTATCTATTTTCTTTTCACCTTAAAGGATTTATAAGCATTATTAACAATATCAAGGAAATATCTTTATTTTAACCTTATTATCTTTTGTAGTAAGTTAAACATGAATAAAATTTCAGACACTTTATAGAACTGTTAGATTTTTTTTTATTTAAAACTGTAAAAACAGGGAGCCTCTCTTTTGAATAAATTTTTGCCCATTTTTGATCCAGCTATATACATTCAAAAATAAGTAATATTTTTCAAAATTAACCCTGAATATTTATATGTAATGGGTGAGGATTTATTGTTGTTTCTTATAGTTATAAGAAAATTATAATTTCTTACAATTGCTTGAAGATTGTCTGTATGAAATAAGCATGTTTTTCTTAAAATACTGTTAAAATATAAAGCAACCCACTTTGTTATTCCCATGTCTGGAACATGATCCAGACAAAGGGGAAACTTCTAAGTTCTGCTCCAATGCTCTGTGAAAGCACTCACTCAGAGATAAGATGCAGAAGGGAATGTAGTCCAGCTTATGAATGTACTTCAAGATGGAGATACAAAAAGAAGATCTAACCTGGGTAGAAAACCAAGCATTTGCAAGTAATAATAATGGATTGAAAAAGCTCAAGTGCGCTTAACTTTGTGAGACAAGGTCTCCCAGCACTAGTCAGTTTTGGCAATGCGATCAACTCTATACTATTGCCTTGGCTTTTGCCAGCCTTCTCACTGAAGAATACGAGTACGAGAATATTTATTTCACTGTATTTCTAAGTAAAAAAGAAAATTAAAAGTTTTTCATAGAATCAAACAAATAAGCCTGATAACTATCTCCAAGGTGAAAATAAATTATAGGTGGTTCCCCATATTTTTAGTCACTTAATAAAGTTATTTTCAGAGAAGTAATTCTCAGATTTTTCCGTGACAAATCTCTGTTGCACTTAAGAATTAATTGAGCCCCCAAAGGGCTTTATTTATATGTATTACATCATCTACCAACGTTCTTCACATTAGGAATTAGAATAGAAAATATAAAAATATTCCCTTAATAGTTATAATAAATCAATCAAATTCAGAAGTGCCCATCTGCAATTCTAGTACTTGTGAGGACCTGGAGTTCAGTAGCAGCTTCCATAACAAGACAGTGTCTCATATAAACAAAAGCATTACTTGTTAGCAGAGCTTTATTATATATACATATATATATATATATGTATATATATGTGTGTATATATATGTGTGTGTATACATATATATGTGTGTGTACATGTATATATGTACATATATAATTGCATATAATGAATAAAAATTACACATATATAAAATGCTAGAGAGAATAGTAGCCATGTTTTACATTTTTAAAATTTTCATTGGTGCCTGTATTAATAAACAAAAACTCTAGTATCTACTTCTGCATGATATCCATTGTGATAAACTAAATTGAACTTATAAGAAAAAGAGCATGGAAATGGTGAACAGCATATTAGTATTATTGTATACGTAGTTTTGTCTCTATTTGTGCCACAGAAACATGTTTTGGGAAACATGACCACACACAATTTTAGTAAGCTTTCTATCTGTAATTACTAACTGCTTTAAAACTGATCACAGTTCTCCAAAATGTTGAAAAAAACACAGAATTCTCATTCTCTTTATTAGAGAATTCAGTCATGGTTGTAAACATCACATGCTATGATGCATAGACAGGGATAGAGAGAATTTAGCATGGGTTATTCTACTGAGAATTATACTGACTTTGGAAGATGGTCGTTCCCCAATTTATGAAAATTGTTAAGACAACCTCAGTTTTGTATTAATTTGGATGTTTGAAAAGGGGAGTATAGTGAGAATTTGGGTTTCTTAAAAAACTCAGTTATGTTATATGTCTTAATGCCAGGTGTGGGATTAGACACTGTTTCACAGCAGGTGATTGTGATTTGCCTCGTGCACTAGCAGCGGTGCATTTTTTGGTCAGCTGAAGATAATTTTAATTCTGGAGAGGATATATATAAATGGAAGAGCCCTAAGAGGACCTAGGGCAGCTGCTGCTCTCCCTTCTGTCCCTTGTTGCCGCTGTTTTGGTTAGTCAAGAAGAAGCTGAAGATACCTTGTCGATGAAGATTGGACTTGCATCTAGGGATCCAATGCCCCTAACCAGCAGCAAGTAGTTTATTTTGTTGGCTCTAAGAGGCCTACACCCTGTTGCCCTTTTAACAGTCTTCCGCTTTTACCTAGTGTTGAGGGGTTGGAAGGGATCAGGGAGGAATAAAGGTTGGAAGGGCCGGGCAGCGGTGGCGCACACCTTTAATCCCAGCACTTGGGAGGCAGAGACAGGCAGATTTCTGAGTTCGAGGCCAGCCTGGTCTACAGAGTGAGTTCCAGGACAGCCAAGGCTATACAGAGAAACCCTGTCTCAAAAAACCAAAAAATAAAAAATAAAAATAAAAATAAAGGTTGGAAGGGAGGTAGAGGTATGAAATAGCCCCATAAAATACCCTACCCCCCAAAAGTACACCAACAAGTAGCACCCAAAGTATGGCTACGCAGAATGGGAAACGGAAACGTGGTTTCTAATGCAGTAGAGGAGATGACAGGGTACAAAGGAATAAATGTACTGTTTCAGAATCTCAACAAAAGGTTTATTGCTGCTGCTGTTGCTGCTGCTGCGGCCGGGTTCTGTCCTGCTATGCTTCCAGAGGGGATATTTTGTTTTTGTTTTCTGCTTCTTCCTATATTCTGTCTCAAAAAAAGATTGTCAGAATGGCTGAACAATTGGAAAAATTGTAAGTTGAAATGTGTCAGGATCCATCTAGGATACACTGAGGCTGTCAGGTGGTCTTCCAGAAGGCAGTCCACTTTTTTTTTTCATGGCTTATGATGAGTGAGGTCTGTGAGGCAAGGCCCCATCCCAGGATTGCTTTCGCAGCTGATATGCCTTTTCTGTTATTATTAAGTGTATGTGTGTGCGTGTGTGTGTACGTGCGTGTGTGTGCGTGTGTGCGCGTGTGCGTGTGCGCGTGTGCGTGTGCGCCTGTGTGTGTCACTAAGTATTAGCCAACACTTTTGGGCAGACTTCTGCAGATCAACAAATATACACTGTCTTGTAGTGATGCTATGTAAACAAATCGATGATTCTTAATTCTTAATGATGATCCTATAAGAATTCCTAAAATTATACTAGTAATTATTAAGCCCCTTATAATAGGACTGCTATTAAAGTTCTCTCTGATATTAAAAACTACAAATCTGTTTTTTTTAAAAAAAAAAAAAAGAAGAAGAAGAATGCTTGTTAAAACCATGTGATCCATTCCCCTAGAAATAGAAAAAAAAAAAGGAAAAAAAAAACTAGAAAGGAATACATTGCACTGGCATTATTTTATCAGAGGGAGAGAACAACATTCGGAAGAGGATGGAGAAAGACAACATAGTAGTACAACTTAGAAATTAAAAGGGAACTCAAAAATAAAGGGAGAATTTTAGAGAGAATTTTTAGAGGAGAGAAATTTTTTTAGAGAACTTACAAATAAAGATTAAAATCACTTTTCAATGTGTCCTCCTTTCTTCCTGTGACTTTTCCCTTGCAGACTGTCAGCCTAGAAGTTCCTGTGGAGGTAAGAACAAAGACTACTTAATCTCCCCCCCCAACCCCCCTCGCTGTTTTAAGATGAGGTACTAAAGGCCAGAGACTGCAGTTTCTGTACTCAGAGGAATTCAGACAGGCAGGCCAGCTATCACTCCAAAGTAATTTAGACTTAAGATAGGTAAACGTTTTAATATTAAAAACGTTTACTAATATTAAAAAGCAACTCAAATATCTCGAAAGACCAAGTCTTGGCTGCGACGATGCCCACATCCCCCCCACCCCCACCCCACCCCCCACCCGCTTTAGGAGAGAGAACCAGAACACCAGAGCTGACAGAAATGTGGGCGGTGTAAGATGTAACTGGAGAAGTTACAGGTAGAGGCTGAAGCTCCTGGGAAGTGAATAGTGCTGGAGAAAGGGAAACAAAAAGGTTCAGAACTGGCGATTGAGAGTGGAAACTTCCCACAGGTTGAAAAGGGGAAGCCAACTCAGCTAGAAGGCAGATAGTTGCCCTGACCTGTGCTGCGCACCTACAGTTTCAAACCCCCACTGCCTCTGGGTAAGATAGAGAGCCAAGAGGAGAAGGATGACAGGATTAAAAAAAAACAGCCCATTTTGAGGGGAAAAGGTGGAGAGGGGTTGATCTTGAACCAACTGAACCAGAGGGGCAGTCTGTGGTTACAAGATAACTACCATTAGCTTTCCCCATCGTTGCACAAGGCCTCACACATCAAAATGCCAGGTGCTTCAATTGTGCTTCAAAATCAACCATTCGAAAGAAATTGTGGCCCTGCAGTGGTGGCGCACGCCTTTAATCCCAGCACTTGGGAGGCAGAGGCAGGCAGATTTCTGAGTTTGAGGCCAGCCTGGTCTACACAGTGAGTTCCAGGACAGCCAGGGCTACACAGAGAAACCCTGTCATGAAAAACGACAACAACAAAAAAAAAAAAAGAAAGAAAGAAAGAAAGAAAAAAAGAAAAAAGAAATTGTGACCAAGCCACTAAAAGTCTCAGAGTTCAAAATGTCCAGTGCATTTATTCTGAGGAATACAGTACTTTGGGCCATAAAAATGAACAAGGCATTTCTGTTGGGTTCTTGGTATTTTACTGGAAAATCTACTGCCCAACTTTTCAGAGACAAGTTTTCATGGGGTTTGTAGATTTTTTTGCCATCAGGAAGCAGCTTTGGGCCCCTAGCTCAAGACTCCACAAAAAAAACTATGAGCCATATTTAGACAAAAGCAGCTGAGAGCCACAGGTCATAATTTAAAAAAAAAAAAAGTGGGGGGATAAGAATGATAGGATAAAAGGTTTAAGGTTATTTTGTTTAACTCTTGCTTAATGTATCATACATATGAAACTCATTTGAAATGTAACGTAAAGTTCCATTCTTTTGAAAGCTACTACTGCAAACTGTTTAGGATCGTTAGAAATGTAAGCTAGTCGTTAGTCACGTATAAATAATCTTACTTATAGTCTTGCTAGGTCCTAGCCCAGTTAATTAGAGAAATAAGCTTTGTTTAGCCTCTTCTATGTTTTTCAAAGTTAAGCAGAAAGTAAATATCTAGAAACAACAACATTTGTCACTTTAAGTGTACTGAGATAGATAGGTCGTCTTCAAACCCTTCAGAGACCTAAAGAATTCCACATTTAATATGTTTTAATAATGAAAGGCTTTTCTGACAGGAAGATACACGTGCTCCTGGCAGCACCCCCAATCTACTTCAAAGAAGACGATGAAGGGCACCAAAGAATGGATTTTGCTTCAAATGTGGCAATGCTGGCCAGTGAGCAAAAAGCTGCCCTTGACTGATGACATCAGGCTATCCAAAAGGAGGACAAGTAGGACATTGGAAAGTCAACTGTCCAACTTTACAGAGATAATATAGGCCAATCCTTCAAAATTTCTGCCTCACAGAAAAATCTGTCAGATATTCTGGGCCTGTCAGCCGAAGATGAATGCCCCAGAAATACAGAGGAATCTTGGGTGACTGTGCAAGCAAGCAGGAGTCTCTGTCATTTCTACACTTTTGGGAGCTTCTTGATCTGCACCTCTTTTACTCCGGTAATCTTTATCCTTCTCAGGTATCTCAAGGGGTTGAAGGCTAGTTATAGTGTTACAGTTTTCCTTGTTGAGGTTAAAGACATAAAAGTTTAAGTTATTTAGGATCTAATGAAATGTTTTAAGGTCTAAATAAATGTTTTTAGGTTGGCAAGTGAAAGCTATGATAAGATAATACTTTAGGTATGAAATGTTAGACTCACTAGGATGGGCTAGATAGTGGAGTACTTTCTCCAAAGCTCCCGAATACATACGGACTGGACATTGTAGGTATAATTCATGCTTGATAGCTTTCATGATTGTTCTTCCTGTATATAGTTTATTAATGTTAGAGGAAAGCCATTTTAGGGGGCTTATGGGGAAATGTAGTGAGAATTTTGGTTTCGTTTAAAACTCAGTTATGTCATATGAATGTGTTTTTGTTTTAATCCCAAATATGGGATCATATGCTGCTTCACAGCAGGTGATTGTGATTTGAGTGATTTTTTTTTGCCAGCTCTCTGTAGATTTTTAATCTCTATTTAATTCTGGGGAACCTGGAGAGGGTATAAATGGGGGGAGAGGGCTGCATCCCCGCAGCACTGCCCATCAAGAACTGCTTTTAACAGAATTTCGCAACCGAAAGTGACACTAAGATCACCCAGTGAAGCCTAAACCATCTCTTTACTGGTGCCTTGTTATTCCAGATTTGTGTGAGCACAATGCTCACAGATGCCCCCACAAAGGAGAACGCATCAGCCTTCTGCAAAGCTGATCCTAGAATCTGGTGGTTTTACATTTTCAGTTTCAGGAGAGTGGTTCTCAATCTTACATAAGCATAAGTGGAAGGCACTTTACTCAAAGGCACCTGCTAGACGGCCCAGTGCCTTGTTATTCCATGCAGTCTTTGGGAAATAGAACCAGAGAAGTAAGTTGGTGCAGTGGAAGCTGAGATTTAAGAAGAAAACACAAAATCCCAACCTTTAAAATAATATTAATACATTTCCTTATTTTTCATTATAGGCATGTTACATAGACATATACGCCTCCTAGCAAAATGAGTCAGTTTCCTGCTGTGAATAAATTTATACCAAACTTTCCTAACTTGTATTAATCAAATCCATATCAATTACTGTATACATCATTATTACTTCATGTAATAAATTATTTTATCAAATACCAGGCAAATAAAAATTGCTTTTAATTTTGTTTTGAAATAATAAAAGAATACATTCTTCATTATTAATTAAAATATTTATAGACAAAGCTACAGCCTTCTCTGATTTTATCTCAAATCTAAGTCTGTCTCTTACCTCCCACGGGATAGTCACTGAAAAGCCAAGCTTGGTTCTCCCTAGGTACCTACAAGATAATTTTTATACACAAATATAACTACAAAGACAAATATTTCACGGTTTGTATGCATTTCTACCTAAAAGGTATCTTGCTATAGAACTCATTTTGTAATATACAGCTTTTGCTGAATAAAGTTAACTCATTCATTTCAATTGCTTATAGAATTTTATGATAGGGGTATGTGTGCTAAATTTGATATAGTGACTCACTCCCTGGTGAGCATTCAGGTTTATTTTCAGAATTACAAACAATGCTGTCTTAATATTATGCTTGTTTCTCCTTGTTTACACATATGTTTGTCAAGGGTGTATCTAGAAATGGAATCATTGGCAATAGGATGTTTGCAATTTGAATCTTAATAGATATTGCCAAACTGCCTTGTAATTAACATTGATTGACACTCCCATAGAGGTGTTTGAAAGTGGCCTTTCCCCAGCAGAGCCCAAATTGCATCACCTTTCAGAAGTTCTACTAGTCTCCCGCATCAACAATCCCATCCATATGCCTATGGCTCAGTCTCTGTCTCTCTCTGTCTCTCTTTATCACATGTTTTTCTGAAGTCTTTTCTCCATCTTACTAGCCTTATGAGTTTATTTTATGTAAAATGTTTAATTTTTTTTTAATTTTTATGTTTGGGTCTTCTACTCTTTGATATTTTCAGTTCAGTTATTTCTGCACCTTGAGTATCAATTTCTTTCTTGTTGAATATATTGCTAATATTTTCTCAAAATCAAATTTTATTTTAGTAATGCCTCTGTTAATGGAACTTCTGAAGTTTTAAAAATCAAATTCATGTACTTTTTTATTCATAAGCATGGGTTTGGGGTGCATATGCATTAAAATAATTCCTACTAAAAATAAAATGATACTTTTTAGTTCTTTATAGATCATGGATATTAATTCATTATTAGATGAATAACTGGTAAAGATCTTTTTCTCCTACTTTACAGGATGTCTCTTCATTCTGCTAATGATGTTTCCTTTGATGTTCACAAACATTTACATTTTGTCAACCCATCTTATCAATCTTTGCTATTATTTTCTGACCTATTTTCCTACTTGAGAAGCCATTGACTCTAGGGATATCTTCAAGTGTTATGATTTCCTTTACTTCTGTCAAAGTTTCAAGTCTTACATTAAGAGCTTGAGACATTTAAAATTGATGTCTTGTATGCAAAGTGAGAGTCAAGAATCTCCTTCCGGTTTTCAACATATGGATATCCATTTTCCCTGATACGGTTTAGTAAAAAGGTTCTCTACTTTTCAACATATGTTTTGGGTACCTTATTTGAAAAATAGATACCTTTGGCTGCATGGGTTTATTCGTCCATTGGTCTACAAATTTAATTTTCTGCTGATACTATGCTGTTGTTTTATGGAGCTTTGGTAGGAATATAAGTTAGCCCAGTCACTAAAGTTGAAATTCCTCAATAGAAATTCCTCAGCAACTAATAACAGACCTAACATGTCATCTTAACTATTCTGCTCCTGGAATCAGTCAGCATGCAACAAAAACAATTGTACGAACAGGTTTATTGAGACCCTATTCACAACAATTTGCACCACTGAATGTATGAATGAAGAAATGTAGTATGCAGGTATTGGAACAATAAAATGATATCAATTTCGGGAAAAGAAGAACTTGAAACTATCATGTCTAATGAGTTATGCAAAATTCCAAAAACGTCCAATACACCTGTTTTTCTCATATGAAAAACAGTGACTACTTTGGGGGAGGAGATATTACATGGAAAGGGGACAAAAAGGTATAAATATGGTGAAAGTACATCATGTTCATGTATAAAAATGTCACAGTGAAACCCATACTTGTGTAAACATATGGTAACAAAATATATTTCATTCTTCTACGTCTTTGAATAATTTAAATCTGGTTATTTTTGTTTGCCCTGGTTTGGGCTTAGGTTGATCATCTGTCCACATGAACTTACTTCTGTGTTAACTGACTAGATTTGCTACAAGGCTCAGAGTTACAGAGGAAGGGTTGAGGGACTTTCAACCCCCTAATACCTCAGCTTATTACCCTGACAATTATCAGGCTTCACTCCTTATTTGACCTTATAAGGTTCCCCTACCGTACCCTACAGCCCTGAATATGCAGATGAATCATCTTCCAACATCCCAGCCCTGACCAAGGTACAGCCACCAAAACCTTGCCCCAGAGATGCTGGCCATCTCCCCAGGAGTATAAATACACCTTTCTCCCCACACCACCCCCCAATAAATGAACCAACTCTCTGTAGCTGTTCCTAGTGTGGGTGACCTTCCCAACCCACAACCCCAGCACTCATCAGCAACAGAGATCCTGTACTGCACTCAACCTTGCCTAGCTAAGGTTCCATCCCTCCAGTCCATCTCAATTCACAACAGGCCTGGCTACCCCAAGGGAGAAGTAGAGATAGGGTAGCAGACACCTACTGTTTATTTGATACTGACATGCTGACAGAAAACCGTCTCCTGCAATCTTGAATAATTATGTATGCAATGCAACTTCTATTTAAACTACTACATGTGTTACATTCTAAAGCCTCATGCACAAATGTTTGTTTGGGACTTTTCCATGTATTCATCCTTTGCCCATGGTCAACACCATGCTTAGTAATCAAAACTTTTTCTCATCATTCAAATTTCTGAGAGCCCATCTTTCTCTACTTTGTTTTCCATTCCAAAGACAGACAGGCTTTTACTGTATATTTACATTTTTATTTACAACCATTTTGTTAGACTCTGTGGAAAGTTCAAGGATTTAGGAAAGAATTTTATTAATTTTTATTTTTTTTTCAAGACAGGGTTTCTTTGTGTAGCCTTGGCTGTCCTGGAACTCACTCTGTAGACCAGGCTGGCCTCGAACTCAGAAATCTGCCTGCCTCTGCCTCCCAAGTGCTGGGACTAAAGGCATGCGCCACAGAGGGTCATCTTTTTCTAGTGTACATTTATTTGAAAAAGCATATCTTGTGCCAGCAAGATGCATTAGCAGGTAAAAGCACTTGTCACACAAAGACTGACAACCTGAGTTCAATTGCTAGAATCAACTGTGGAAAGAGAGAACCAACTCCTGAAGATTTCCTCTGACCTCCACATGAACACTAACACACATAGGCACACATGCATGCGCATGCGCGCGCGCACACACACACACACACACACACACACACAC